>KZ806879.1:124933-142432 GCA_000696205.2 Oncopeltus fasciatus
TAATAAAACATATTAATCAAAAAATAGAATTTTTTTATATTATTTTTAATAAAGATTTTAAGTATTTACACTTTAATGTTTTAGTTGTTTTTTTTTCTTTGTTTTTTTGGAGGGGAGGGAGAATGAATGTTCAGCAAGTGTGTTGAAGGATAATTATAAATGCGTTCCTTGAAATGAATGTTTTTTGGCAGTGAAATATGTCTGTAACTATTCAATTTAAGATTTTGTTTCTTAAATTATGGACTAAATTCATAGATAACTATGACAAAAAACTAATTAGTACTATTTCAGGTCAAATAAACTTAATGCAGTTTTTTATTCTCTTTTCAGGGGTATTACATTAATTATTCTAGTTTCCAACTTAATTAAGGTCAATAAAATTACATTGTGTTTTTGAAATACTTCAGATAGGTCTAAGTGGCTTTGTTTTTAGAAAATTATGTTGAAAATATATTTTTTAAATATAATTCAGTTACTTTTTCTTTTTGTTTTTTATTTTTTATTTTGCTCAAAGTTTGAACATTTAATTAATATTTTTCAAGGTTAGATTAGTATCATAACTTTAAGCTTTCTAGTTTCAACTCCCCGAGAGTAAAGTAAAACTTTTCAAGTACCTTAAAAGTTTTAAACCATTTATCTTCAAGTTCACTTGAAGATTTGTGAACACTTCTGAAAGTAATTTTTCGTCGTTATGAAATATACAGATTCGATCATAGATGAGTGATAAAACTTGTTTCAGATGACTTATGTTCTATGAGATTAATGTTATTTCCTATCAACAGGTTTCAGTTTTTTATTAGCCATCCAGGATTTAGCATTATTTTGGTAAGGCGTTGGACAAAAAGCTGTTATGTATATTATTAAAAATGTGTGTTTATAAGTGTATATTTTCAGAACTATCTGGTAAAAGAACATTAGTTGCTGTGAAGAGTATTAACTGTTACATGTTTATTTTATATCACATGTTTTATCCAATATTATATAAAAATCTTGATTTAAATATAATCTTAATATGCTATAGAATTTAATTATAAACACATTTAAATACAAAATGTAAATTTATTCATTTAATTCTAAGTTATATGAGGAAATGAATTATGTCGGTTCGAATAAAATATTCTGGTGAATTATACTGAACACTAATAAATTTCAGTGTGAGGAATTTTACGGGGTTAATCTCTCAAAAAGTAAAGAGATTAAATAAATCCCACACATTATTTAGATTATGCTTCAGAAGATTATTTGATATACAAAGCCAAGACAAAAAGGTAACAACAAAAAAGAATTAAAGATTTTGAATCGTTCCTCATTCAGAAGGGAAATAATAATGTCTCCTAAAAAGCTGGTATATGCACTTTCCCGATTATATTTGTTACCTAATTCAAGGAAGGCGTGGCGCCAAAAAACTGAATTTTGCATTTTTATAATTACTTAATTTCTAAAAGTCTGCTGTACCCAAAATTTCACTGGAAATATAACTTAGAAACAAAATTATTTTACTGACAAACTAATGAATGAAAACGGTATTTCAGGTTATTACTTACTAAAATAATTATTTCATAGAAATTCTAATACATTAAATTCTAGATAATTCAGTATGTTATAACCCTACTACACAGATCACTTGAGTAAGATACAGTATAAGAAAATATAACATAAATATTCTGAAAATGCAATAAGAAAACCAATGCTAGAGTAATTTGAAAATAACATAATTTTTTTTTCTGTTGTTTTCAATCATAAACCTACCTAGTTTCAAAATTTTTAAATTTTGAAAAATTTAAGGAATAGATGGAATTAACAAAAGAATTTCGTTCTAAAACAAATTGAGGAGTGGCCTGGTTTCTAATGAATTTCATTTCTGATTAAAATGATAATTTTTACCTATTGATTGTTGATGGTGCTATTTTATTTTCTATAAAACTGTATTTATTTTTCTATGATTGTAATCCCACAATTTACTCTTATCAAATTTTGTAGAACAATAGTAGTACATGTATGACAGATGATAGTTGATAGGAATACTTTTCCTCAACACAATTTTAAAAAGTAAAAGAGAGAAAAAAATATAATAAAGTCTGAATTTACTTAGGAATTAAATTTCAAAAGCCCTTTATTTTAGATCCTGCCACTTTTAAAGAAACTATGGCTCTGCCAATGAAGTTCAAAATTGTGTGAAGCAATAATTATATGGGTTAGAATTATTACCCTAGAGAGACAGGGCGGCTAGGAGACCTCTAGCCATACAGTTTTCGAAGCGGCGAAATATGAGCTCAAATAGTCTAGAGGTTAGCACGTCTATGATGACATGCGTGACATCAATTTTTTTCTCAGAAATATTAACTGTAAAATATTAATATTAATATAAATATTAATTATTATTANCTATGGCCAGTAGGAGGACAGACAGTTCCCACTATAAACATATCTCTAAGGTGTTTCCTATTTGGACCTCTATGGCCAGTAGGAGGACAGATAGTTCCCACTATAAACATATCTCTAAGGTGTTTCCTATTTGGACCTCTATGGCCAGTAGGAGGACAGATAGTTCCCACTATAAAATTCGTTATATAAGCTTCTTTTTGCAAACCGTAGGATGAGCTCGTTAATGGATGTTAGAAGACCAAAATTACTATTAAAAAAATTATTCTTCCTCATTATTAGAGTTACGAAAAAAATTGTACTGAACAAAATAGGATTATAATGGAATTATATTATTTGTATAACACAAAATTAAAAAAAAAATTATGTTAAGAAAGATATTTTATAATGTAAACTCCAGTTTTTTGCTGGTAATTTTTTCTTGTTGTATACATATCAAACACGATATTTAGGCTTTCATTACAAACTTAAAATTAACTAATTTTTAGTTGAAATCAGATGAAGAAAAGTGGGGAGGGTTTAAAGGGAGAAATTTATTTATAATCCTAGTTATTTATTTTATTTTATTATTTTTATAAATCTTCTTTTAGATTCATATTTACATTATACGTGATTACATGGAGGTTTCTCGAGACATGGGTTTCTTTTAAGACTTAAGTCTGTCTTCAGTAGGATAATGATAATACAATCCTCTGGAATATGATTATAGAAGTCTTTAGTATTAATTAAGTTACACATATTATATTCTTCAAAAAATTCCATTTAATTCATATCAAACTATTAGTTCTACACTATTATATAAATGTACAACAAGACAAATTGCAATGATGTGACTAGTTACTGTAAATATAAAGATAAAGTGTAAATAATAATATTTTTAATGTGGTAAAAATGATGCAACCTCCCATTTTGCAAGATACATTTTTTTTTTATTTGTATGAGCATCAGAGTAGCTCAGGGGATCCGTTCGGGTCTCGTAATCCCGAGCCCGTAAGTTCAAATCCCTCCCAGGGCAAGCTTTTATCTATAAATAAATAAATGCTTGTCCTGAGCCATGGCTGTTTATAATGGGGTGGCAACCTGTAGATAGACCCTCCCTACATGACTCTAAGAAATCAAAAGGGACACTAACTCTTATATAGGGGCGCCAGGGTAGCTCAGGGGAACCGTTCGGTTCTCGCAATCCTTGCGTTGCGGGTTCAAATCCCACCTGGGGCAAGCTTATATCCATAAATAAGAGCTCGTCCTGAGTCATGATGTTCGCAATGTGATGGCAAACTGTAGATTTTTTTATGGACCCTGTATTTATAGAACCTGTAGAGTTGCCCCTCCCGCCATGTCTCTAATTGGTTGAATGGGTGGCCAATACGTACCAAAAATGAAAATTGTCAGAAATGATTTTCGTTAAAGTCTTCAGTCTTTTTATAATATCCGCTTGTTTTTCTTTTTAGAATTTTAGAATAAGAGGTTAAAAATTTACATTTTACGCCAATTTTTTTTTGTAGATTTTTCCGTAACGCTAAATGTAACGATGAGAGATTTTAAATTTTAATCTATTTCTAAATCCCTAATACCAAACTCAACTATTAAGGAACTCGTCTAACAGTTCGCAAAAAGAATCTTAAATACTAGGTTTCGATTCATTTTTTTTTAAATTGAATACGCTACACACACACACTCACATTTTTTTTTCTAGTATAGAGTTATACATTTAGCATTGTGTAAATAGGTTTGTTTTACAATAACCGATTAGTTCTATTAAATAAATGTGTTTGTCACTCGCACGACCTATAAAATTCTAAATTATTAAATATTGATTGGGTTTCATTATTTCCATCATAAAAACTAATTTTTATGTTTAAAAAATTAAGATTGTTTAATACTGCAAATAAATATAACTCGTATAAGACGAAATATTTTGCAATATTTACCGATTCTTCTTCCGGGTTGGACCGTGTCAAATTGGTGTTATTTGCCGAGCTTTCCCACATCATGTGATGGCTTCTTCAGGGCTGAAAAGAGAATGAGAGTTGATTTTGTAATAGGTCATTTTAATCTCAACAAATTTTGAAGGAGACCAAACATACTAAGATGAATACTTTACTTTTAGTCGTTGAGTAACTTCTTGAACGTTTGAAAGAATTCCTTCCTTTTAATCTTCGAAACTTTATCTAGATCAAAAATTTAATGGAACTTATGATCTAAGAGAATGTGGGATGTGAGTGTTGGTCACGTATTAGTAGTTAATAAGTTTTATTTTTCTCTAATAAAAAAATATATTGTTAATTTTACAAAAATTCACTAATTGTTAGATACTAAAAAACATTTGCTCTTTTCTACAAAAATTTTATTTTGTTATTTATTTTAGCTTTAAAGGGGCCGTAAAGATGATAGAATTAATATAAAATGGCCGTTAAGATGATAACATTAATAAATCATATTAAGCTAAAATGTAATGAGACACATAGCTTAATATGATATTTGATGTAATAAATCCGTAGTTTGCTAACACTGATTTCGATCATAACTCAATTTTGATCAAATTTGCTGATAAGTATAAAGCATATATTCAGCAAAGCTAACATAAGTGAAATAGCATCATTGACTATGACATAGACTTCTCTAATGTCTACTTCTTTTTCTCACTTAAAATGTCAATATTCGTAAGGAAATTCGCTAATATTGATACTATAATGCTTCTCTATTCCTTGAATTGAACAAATCATTTCCTTACCGTTCTAAGATCCGGCAACATTAGCTCGCCCACATACTCTTCTTCCCTTCTACTAGTGTAGGCTCCATGAGTTCTATTAAGACGATTAGCCTAAACTAAGTGACAAGTCTGATATAATTTGATGAAATTCTCCCTTAGTTGGCTCTCCGATAAAGTGTAATTTGAAATTGAATAATCATTTATATTTTGGTTATTACTAGGGGTAATGACTTTAATAAGGTTAATAGGCGTAAGATTCTCTTACATTCTGTTGTCTGCAACATTTTAAAGAAATATATTTAAGACTTCAGATTGGAAGTTAAGCACGCCTACCTATTATTTACCCTATTTTTTTTTTCTTTTTTACCCAAGATCAATTATCAGACATTTATAAAATAGTTGATGGCAAACAAAAACTTATAATAGGTCTATACTGGAAAGTACAACCTGAAATTTACAGATACAATTTGACAAACTCATTCTGAATAAAATCATGGCTAAAGGCAGACATTATTACCAATGAATTATAGTATTTACTAAATGAAAATTTAAATAGCTACAAAGAACGTTTTATCACTGTAGCTCTTGAAAATCATCCCTTATTTAGAAATAATAATAATAATAATTAAGGTTATGTGATATTTGGTAGTTTGAATGCTACATACCAAGCAGTTGGATTTTTAACCCTGACAAATGGCAGCTGCTATATCTTACATTATATACTTTATTAGGTGTTAGGTTAAATAAAAATAGTCCTATATCCTGAAGCAGATTTACAGAAAATAATTTGTAATTTTATGTCTCTATAAATAATTCAATTCGTTTTTATAAAATGACGTTTATCTATCTCCTCATTATTTTATATATAAATTTTTAGTTTCAGATATATATTTCTTCTAAATCTATCCAATTTAGAAGATTTTTTTTAATGAAATCAGGCTGTTCTAGTTGCTTTCTTGACGGAGGTTTTAAATATTTCTTTGACTCTTTATTAAATTGTATTTCATATCTATGTCTATTATTCTTAATTTATTTAGTCATTTATCTAGCTATCAATTCGTCTGTACGCCTTAGCGTTCCACACTTTTAAAAAGCAAACACATAAGAATGGTTAATAACCCTGGTAGCAGTTATAAGGGCAAAATCAATCACAAAAACATAAGCAGAAATAGTAATGTTATAGAAACAGTAGCTGGATTCTTCGCTAGCATTCCTGATTCTATGATTTCCTGTGAAAATAATCTGACATGAAATTTCCCAGTAAGGCCGTTTTTTAAAACTTGTTATTGACTGAAATCCATACAATCGTCGCTAGGGATGGGGTTGAGGCATTGAAAAAAAGACCAAATTAAATAATCTTCATTTTAATTTGATTTATGAAATTTATTAACGCAGCATATGTAAAATTTGATATTCTAAAATATTTTAAATATTCTATCACTTATATTCTATAANAATTATAATTTTAAAATGAAAATTTATCATCCGTAATCCAATTGCTCTATCTCAACTAATTGGTACACTAAGCATACATACTGAGGTCGTCTCCACCATTTCAACTCATCTCACCCCACAATTGTAAAATAAATGTGGCAAAAATCTTATCCACAGATCACTGATACGCTCTGACAAGGCAGTCTACAGCAAAAATATTAAACGTGTAGTAGACATCCTTCTCTCTAATGGTTTCCCTACACACACCATTAAAAAACTTGTTAACGAATTCTACTTTTCCACTTCCCTAACTTGGCCCCTCTAGCAATGACCTCATTTTCCGTTCTCTCCCTTATATTCCCAAACTTTCTGAAAAAATTAAGAAATCCCTTAGAAAAACTTTCCCTAAACTTAAGCTTGCTTTTTCCATTAATAACAAACTTAAATCCATTTACATCCACCTCACCCATCCCCCTCAGAACCAATGGTGTCTATAAATTCCTCGTTCCACTCCTAATTGCCATAGTTTTTGCATTGGGCAAACTAAAAACCCTATTTTCCGTAGAATCAACAATCACAAAAAAGACATTAACGAAAAACAAATAAAAACTGCCCTCACAAAACACATCATTCATGAAGGACACGCAGTTTAATTTGATAACATTAC
The DNA here is from genome assembly GCA_000696205.2 of Oncopeltus fasciatus. Taxonomy (NCBI): domain Eukaryota; kingdom Metazoa; phylum Arthropoda; class Insecta; order Hemiptera; family Lygaeidae; genus Oncopeltus; species Oncopeltus fasciatus. The sequence goes on from KZ806879.1 coordinate 132,130, forward strand.
CATTCTTTCCACTGAAACCTACGAACACAAACGCCTTTTATCTGAAACTGTTCACATTAACTTACAACTTAATCCAGTTTACGACAGAACTGATAAAGAATATTTTTTTTTTTTTCAATTTATTCAAACATTTTCAACATTATGAAAAACCATTAGCCCTCCTAAATCAACCTGTCTAACTTATATTCTAGATCCTTAGGCAACTTATCCGCAATAATGTTCTACCTTTAATTCCTGGTATTGCCCATTTTTTCAATTAATGGTTTAATTAAAAACGTAAAATAATATATATCTACTATAAAACTTTAAATATGATACTGTTCTTATCACCGACGCATTCGGGCTTATTAAATTTAGTACTTTTTTTCATTTTTTTCGAAGTTTGTCATGATTTTAATTATGTTCTTTAATAAATAAAGTTTGAACTAAAATTTCGATATCAAAAGTATTATTAAAGAAAAATGAATTGAATAAAATATGTCTAAAAGTTATTTTTACTGAGGGCATACTTTCTGAATTTTAAATCGTAACTGTAATATGGGAATTATTTCTCGAGGACAGTTGTGCCCTATCAAGGGCGTCTTGTTATTTTTAAAATTAGCAATCTAAGTCTCGGCTCAGCAACGTAAAGGGTGTCTTCTAGGCATCGCACAGTAGACTTTATATTGATCAAGTGTGTCACACCTTAACTCATATGTCGGAGGACATTACACATGACAGGAGGTTCCTATACTCAATGTTGGTGGACGTCAACAGTGTTGTTGCTCTACTTTTGTGTCTGCTTTAACTCATTCTTCTTCTCTGTACAACGGTCCTTCTTCTCAAAACGACTTTTCTCCTTGTAGAAGTCACTTGTGAAGGAGAAACGTGAAAGCATTCATTATCGAATATGTGATTGAATCACAGTGACTCTACAGACATCAGATTCCAGTACCTAAGCACAGCTTTTCCATTAACTGTGACGTGAGAGGCCGCAAGTTGTGTCTTTTACCATTATCATCACTATAATTGTTAATATTATATCAAATCGGTATTTTCCAATTTGGTATAACACCATAAATTTCTTCACATTATTTTTGGAAAATAAATCAATATAATCAATAATATATTGTACAGATTCTTTTCTTCAGAAGATAACATATTCTGAGGCTGAAGGGTGTCCATTTAAATATAAATTGTCATGTTCTGCCGATCATTAATTCTGTTCGTAAGTTACTGTTGACTAAATACTTTGTGATGTTTTATTTCTTGAAATCTACTATTTAGTCAATGTACTTCTTGGATTGCTGCCACTTCAACTCCTTGTTGTAAAAAGAAATCTCAATGATCTGTTAAGTGCTCATTGTCTGCTTAATGATCAAATATTCCAGCACATGCACAAAACATACTTCATTATGGTGGTTTGTCGGTCGATTCTACAGTCTCTTCGGCCTCATTTAGAAGTTTCTTGACGAGGTAGGCCCATAAGAAGAAGGAGTTATAGCCAGCCCTTAAACTTCGAGACAGGCATAGGATATCTTTACTCTGAGAGCCCTGACCATCGTTATGTATGCATAGTTATGTAGCTTTGGCACAATGTCAGTGTTAGTTATTCCCAAACTAGAGGACTGCAGTATTGTTATTAGTAATGGTGCCGCCACTTCCTGACGTCGAAATATATGTATATACTGATATGGATATTATTAGAAATATATATGAATTTTTTTTTCCTCTTTCTAATAAAACTTATTTGAAATATACTCATTAGGAAAAAGAGTATCTGATATTCGAACCATATGCCCTATATAAAATAGTTGATGGCAAACAAAAACTTATAATAGGTCTATACTGGAAAGTACAACCTGAAATTTACAGATACAATTTGACAAACTCATTCTGAATAAAATCATGGCTAAAGGCAGACATTATTACCAATGAATTATAGTATTTACTAAATGAAAATTTAAATAGCTACAAAGAACGTTTTATCACTGTAGCTCTTGAAAATCNTATATTTTACTATGAATTTATTAAAAGGAACATTCCAAAATTAGAACTTGTTATAAATATAGCTCTGAATCCACAGCCTTCACAGGAGTTCTCAGTTCTTATCAGCACTCTGAAGTAGAACTTTATGTTATCTCTGTCTGAATCATGTTCCCACCATAAATCCTGAAGTTCTACCGCTTAGCACTACTACTCCTCCCACTTAATTTCTTACAAAAGGGGAAAGAGATAAAGTTAGAGGGATTAAAACACTGTTTTAATTACATGTTTATTGACATAGAATATTAAATGCATTTATTCTAAGATGATTTTAGTTGGGGTTCGGTCAAGGTAGATCCAAAAAACACAAATTTAAAATCCTTTTTTAATAAAGGATTATCTGCCAACGTTTCGGCTTACATTGTAAGCCATCTTCAGGGCTGTAAAAATACAATTTCATGAGAATACAATAATAATTGAAATTAGTATAATGAAGAATTGCAATAATATAATGTGATATCAAGAGTAAGAATGTAGAAAGCTATGTAAGAAAATTTAAAGTTTATGAAAAACAATTTGAAAAAGAACCAATTTGAAAAAAAAAAAACATGCAAACAAACAGTTATTGACAAGAAAAAAATTGAAATATCATTAAAGCAGTAATTTGCCACACCTACCTATTATATAGCTTTCTACATTCATACTCTTGATATCACATTATATTATTGCAATTCTCTATTATACTAATTTCAATTATTATTGAATAAGCCCTGAAGATGGCTTACAATGTAAGCCGAAACTTTGGCAGATAATCCTTTATTAAAAAATACATTTTTTTTAAATTTGTGTTTTTTGGATCTACCTTGACCGAACCCCAACTAAAATCATCTTAGAATAATATCTACGGTCAACAAACTCTCCTTTTAAATGCATTTACTGCGTTTATGGTTATATTTTTTTTTTTTTTTTTTTAAGCTATGGAGGCTTAGAAGGTGCTATTTTTGCTACTCTGTAGCAGACAAATGATAAGTCAATCACTTCATATCCACCAGAATTTAGAACTTCCTGTAAAGATGTTTTAATAAAAAAAATGTCATGTGCATGTGTGAGTGTAAGTGTATATGAGCGTGTATGTGTGATTGTGTGTTTTTGAGTGAGTATGAGAATCTTATTCATAATATAACCAGGCCCAAATGCTTATACTTTAGATTGACACAAAGGATTTAAAACCTTGGATGTGTTGTTATCAATAAACAGATGGACTTCATCTATCCGGTAGGCCGTATTTTCATGATACTTAGGTCAAAGATAAATTGAAGAGCTTGTCCTTCCAGGAGGGAGTAATTAATTGGTGTATGGCACGACCATAGCTTAACTTCATAGAAAAATTCTTAGCTAATAGTTCAGAAAAAAGAAAGGAAAAAAAGAGGTAGGATTTAAGTTCAGGATTTTTATAACCGCTCTCCACGATTGCCCCATAAATTTTATTATTAAGGTACTATTTTAATTTCTAGATAATTATTCTAATTAATGGCAACCATTAAATATCATTACCTCATTCCTTTAAAGCTTATTAGGCTCATTCAACTCTATAAAAATTATATTTATTTTAATTTCAAGAGGCCTTATTATTTTCATTATTGAGAACTAATTCTTCATATTTATGTATTTATTATTGCTACTTCATAATCATAAAAATTTTCTCATATATAAAATTTTTTCCTATGCTTTTTTTAGTTCAGAGAAATTATAATGGTATCCAAAAAAAAAAAGAAAAAAAAGTTATTCTAGCAAATTGAATTTATAAGTTAATCTGAGAACATTTAAATGGTAAAACGATGGTAGCACAAGAGAAGCATCTTTGCTCCATTTTATGGTGTACCATTAGGAGCTATTCTGAATGACCCATATGAATGGGTGCATTTATATGCGATTGAAAGAGGAGTTGACCATAAAATGTAACTGAAATAACAAAAATTTTAAATTGTCCCATCTTGAAAATCAATCTCTCATTGGTTGAGAATATCGCCTTTCCCAATTTGTTAGTACATTACAAAAGCAGACAAACGCATTATCGTTCGGCCCGTGAAAACTCCAAAATAACAATAAAATTTACAGGTGATTCAACATTGGATAATGGCGTGGGGAGGTAGTTGAAAATAGAGAATATCCATAATTTCTCTAATTTCTTAGACTTACTAATCACTCATCTGGAAGAAGTACTTATGACTAAGAAATATGACTCACGAAACCTAAGTATCCTACCAAGTTTTAAGGACGACTTACTGCCGAAGGTACTTTGTCACTCTTTTCGAATTCAAATAAAATTTGTGCAACTTTGGTTGTGCTTGTTATATTCATTATAAATCTTAATAAAAAATGTTATTGTTTTTAATTTATTTATTTGTTGTTATTTATAATTTTAAATGTAGGATATTAATACGAAAATTATATGTATGCATTTATATTGATTGTGTAAATAGTCTATGGAAAACTAGGCCAAAAATGGTTTCTTAGGCAACAGCCTACAGGCTTCAAATTTTGAACAAGAATCCTCACAACGATTTTTTCTAATAAATATAAGATTTCTCTCGATAAGACCACTTCGATTTCTGAATCTTTAAACTTTATTTAATGAAATATTTAATATGTAATACTTTATACGTATATAAATTATAATCATTTAGTGGTACGAAAATACTTGAATCCTTGTGCGTTGGGACCTGGAAGGCAATTATATATATATATATGTATCTTGTTCGGCAATATATATATATATGTATCTTGTTCGTGCCCAAAAGAGTCTTATGTTAACATATTTTTGACTATCATGAGCATTTGATCTTAAAACTTTAAATATATGCAGAGAAAGAGAATATCTAGTAATGTATTTGTAGTCGTGGAGTGCAATGGAGTATAATCTTCTTTTAAAATAGCTAGTTCCGGATCCCAAGTGGGTGGGGTAAGAGATAAAACAGCAATTTGAAGAAATAGAGTGTGGGTGCGGTGGGGGGAGGTTCTAACTGTCCACTGGGATACACTTAAGCAGAAGTTCAAGTTCTTCCAAAGAGGTCGGTCAGTAATGTACATGCTCTCTTACGAAGGTGGTACTTCACTGGGGCACTAAGTGCTCCACCATTCAGGGCTCAAGCACATCCTGGTGCTTTCAGATCGCCACACACAATCTCCACAGCCATCTGTAGCTAATAACAGGCCTATTCTCCCACCATTTAACTACACTTTTCCATGCATATCATATTTAAGTCTTTCTTCATTTCATAGCTATATTTTTTTGTTATCGTGCAACATTGAAATCTAATATGAAATATGCATTGATTCATCCTTAATAAACCTAAAACACACACATAAAAAAAAAAAACTTACGCAGTGTCTATTGTATTAAATGGAGTGAGGGACTATGTGATATTAATGATATATTTAGAAATTTATAAAAACAAAAAATATTTAATCCTAGCCGGAAATATACTGTTCATAAAAAACTGTGCCTTACGCATACTCAAAGACGCATTTTTGAATGTTTTACGAACATTAATATTTATGTTAATATTTCTTTAACCTTCAATTCTACATATAATTTTGCCATGACGATAAAAATATGTTTTCCGTATTGCTATAATTTAGTTATTCATCAGTTCTGATATTTCTCTCTTTCATTTACAGAATAATAAATCAAAATAGAGGGAAGAGCATATAAGAAAGTAGCGTAATTATTTTCCGTATATTTTAACATATTTAAATTACGTGTCATATCAAATATTTGCTAACGCAATTTAATTATTGCAATTCTCTATTATACTAATTTCAATTATTATTGAATAAGCCCTGAAGATGGCTTACAATGTAAGCCGAAACTTTGGCAGATAATCCTTTATTAAAAAATACATTTTTTTTAAATTTGTGTTTTTTGGATCTACNTATATATACGAATATATGCAATTTTTTTTTTTAAAGTAACCTAAATATCGAATTTGATATTATAATTGAGGGCGCTAGAGTACAAATAGGTAAATATACACAATATAATCAAACCGAAATTGTGGGTGTTTTGCAAACCGTTAGATTAGTTCGATAATGGCTAAAATGTATTTACTAAATGTTTAGCCAACTAATTACGATGCATGTTTCTTCTTCAAATGTAATTTCCTCCCAAGTCCTCTAGAAAATCTAACGCATTCTGAACCTTGACTTAAGAACTATAAATCTTAAGAAATATTATTCATGTAATTCCCATTAGAGTGAGCTTGTGTTTTCGGCCCTGCTCTTATATCATGTTTACCGAGGAGGGGCTAGAATAGGGCTAGATCCTCGGCGCCGACCGCGGTCGAGATAACCGCTTAACTTGGGCCTTCTCTTCCGTACACCCAATCTTCTGCCAGATTCGAACACAGTTGGCAGCCTCCCAGACAGAGGGCAGGGCAATACTTCTTCACAGCCACCTACCCCTCCCCGCCCTCACGCCCCTCCTGTATCTCGTAAATAAACTCTCACAGCTTTACCGTGTGGCAGAGCCTCGGGACCCACAAAAAGAAAAGAAAAACTGTGGATAACTTTTCGAGTCGATCTGGGAAAACTCAGACTCCATGCCGCTTTGTCCAAATTACTTTCTTTATCTTCTTTCTCCTTCACTGGTGCCTTCTCTCGTAAATTCAATGATAGACAAAATAAAATTCTGATATCCTCTTTCTATTCTCTTTAGAATATTTAATATACTTAAAAAAAAAAAAAAAAAAAACTCTCCAATCCCTCCCCAACTTCAACTATCACATTTGTTTATTCTCTGCGTCACTTTCCTACAAATCAAAGAATTATCTTTCTGACATTCTAAAGTCGTCAATTTATTCTGAAAAATTTTCAACTTCCAGGTCCTCATTTTTGCTCCAATTACACTGAAAGTTTTCACTTACTATTATTATCCATGGTATTTTTTCTATATGGTATTTTTTGTACGCTGAAATCAACTATATGTTCAATCGTGAGCAAGTGTATACATTTCTTTCACCTTTTTAAAATTTTTTGTGCAATATATAAATTTTCTTTAAATACTTATATTAAAATAGTGTTTGTTTTGTATTTCAGAGTTGGTAATTTATCGTAAGAACAAAGCGCTTCTCGCTTCCCTTAAAATTGCAGTCACATTTTCTTGTTGTTGGAATCACTATCACTAATTTTTATCTCTTTCAATTTAGTTAAAATTTAAAAACGACAAAAATATATCAAAATCAATTATCTTTTTCAAAAGGAAAATAGTAGAGATAGGATAAAAGATTAGTTAGAATTGCACATACGATTCTCAAAGCTAGAGAGATGTATACATATGAAACACAAAATGTGAAGTGAACGCTACTTTGTTTTTGACAGTGGAGATTATTAGTAAAGAATTGTTGGGGTTTGGTCAAGGTTTGATCCAAAAAAAATACGATTTTAAAAAAGTAAATTTTTTTATTATCTGCTGACGTTTGTCATACATTTGGCTTACATTGTAAGCCATTTTCAGGGCTATCAAGAAGGCGAGAGGGAACATGTTGTCACCTGGATCAAATGTTCATGAATGACACTCATGATGGCTAAATTTTCAAAAGATGGCTAAGTTGCCAAAGTAGCGAAAATGAGTTCTTCTTATTTTATTGTTGTTTAGCACTAGTTTATTAATATAATAATTTCCCTATTATATTAATAAAATAGTGCTAGCCTTTGTCACAGACTTTTATTTTTGTATCCTTATACAATGGACATGGTGAATTAAATAATAATATATTTATATTTACAAGATATAATTAAAAAAATAAAAAGTCCGTCACTCAGACACCAAATATACTTAGAAAATTCAAATTAATTTCTATTATTTATTCCAATATTTGAATTACTATTCCCAGCTATTTAAAATATATCTTGTTTAAGTAAACAAATATGTTTTGAGCTTCATTTTTTTACACTTGATGCATCAAAAAAACTTTTTTTTTTATCGCACATGAACTTTTAGATAATCCTCACTCCTATTCTTTGATTGGACTCCATGACGAACTCATTATTTTCTTATTTTGCATATAAAAGCCATTTTACTAAATTTAAGATCGACAAAATAGCTTTTATATGCAAAATAAGAAGATAAATCAATTATTTTGGTTTCTGGACCGTTTAATTAAAATTTACTGTTCATCTGAGCCCAACTACTAATTGTTCAAATCTGTTGTGTAACCCCTAAATTTCTTTCTTTACAATAATAAAAATTTGAGATGAGTTTGATTGCACTAAACTAATCAATACCTCCACTGCAATGAAACTATTTTTTGTAATTATACTTACATTTCAAATAATCCCTAACTCATAATCCACTGATTTTGGTCAATAACAAACTTTGCCTTTCGTTTTACTAAAATCTACAACCCGAATTTCATTGAGGTAAATGAAAAAAATAGCCTGTAGAGCGTTTATACACACACACACACACACAAACACAAAACCACACACTCATATATATAATGATAAACTCAATAGCTTGAATCCTTCGGAATTCGCACAAATAGAACTGAATTTGCGGAAGGGTTTTCTAAATGTTTTAAATGAGGAGTAGGGACAATAAGGATTGTAAGACTTGAAATTTTGAAAATTCTTTGCGACTGGAATAAGAAATTGTTTGTTTGTCACATCATCAGAGCCCAGGAATCTTCCAGACACGAGTCTAGTGTTGGACTATTTCCCATTGGCTTAAGTTAAGTACACTTTTGAAGAAATTATCTCAATCTCAAGTTCACTATTTGAAACTAAAATCATAAACCACTATCCTAATGTTATTCTTAAATATTACATAAATTAACCCTCACAATTAGCTAAGGAAAAAAATCTATATTTTCCGTATATGCCCCTCTTAAGTGCTCTGATTTAGCTCAAGTACTATTCAAAACAATCTATTCTCATCAATGTATTTTTGTATTTTGAATTTCATCGTGATACGTTGAAAAGACGTTAACTGTGGAACATTATCAATGTATTTTTTTCGCTCCGACAGGTAATATATCTGCCTTATATGCACTGACGCAATGGCTACAGAACTCGCAGATTACGAAAAGTAAAACTAAAAGTAATATTTGTTTTCACTTTATCTTTTCTTTATCTTAAAAACTTTGCATTCTGCAAGTAATACACATTGTTAGGAGTGAATAAACCAACGAAATATAAAAAAGGATAATCAAAATCTCATGTTTTAAACGTGTGTACTTTTAAATGTATAATAGAGTAATTAAGAAGGCCATCAAGTTGATAATTCTCTTCTCCTTCAAAATTAAATTCTATAAAGTAAATTAAAGGGCGGGCTATAACACTCACGGCCTAGGGCAGTTGGCCGATTTAAGCGTATGCAAATGACTACAAAGGAGCCGCTTGTAAACGAGTTATCTGATGCACTTGTACGATGCAACAGGTCGCTCTCTCGCCGCAGGCCTAGCTCAATAGGCCATCTGTTGATTCACCAGGAAGCTGTGTTCGCCCAGTTTGGCTTCCCCCACCTTTCGGTTGGCACTAATCGTCAGAATCAACTGGCCAAAACACCATCATCTTACAACTCTCATCGTGGATATTGTGAATTTATCATCACAATAAAGTCCATTTCATGAGATGATTTTGTTCACTTGTATAATCAATATTACAATTTATGGCAAAATAAACCTAAAGAGAATTGTCAGTTTACTTACCAAGTGGATTATATTATAGTTATGTATTGATCAGACGTAACACTATTTTATTATTATTATTTATTAGTGGCTCTGTTGTTTTTGTAGGACTCATTTCTGATGACTTTGTATCTAAATAGTGTATCTAACATAGATAGATAGATAGATAGATAGATAGATAGATAGATAGATAGATAGATAGATAGATAGATAAAGATATGCTCACTTGCCCGGAGTTCTAGCAAATTTTCTTAAAGAAAATCTAGTCATTCACTTTTCTACCAAACAAGAATTAAAAAATTTTACTTCAATCCTTCACTGAATTGCACATAAGAAGATAAAATTTCTACAGCTCTTTCAAAATTACGAATTTATATATATATATATATATACCCAACTCTTCCTCTACCATGACCTCTAGTCCAAGACCTCATTTCATACTGATTTTCCCTTTTCCACAGTCAACTGCCATACCACACAAACCCTGTCCTCCAACTGTAATCCCTACAACCCTTCCCACCGACTCAAACGTAGATGTCCGAGGGACATTGATTCCATATAATTTGAGAGTGGTATAAATAGGAACTTTCTCTCCTTTTGTGTAACTTCAATAATTGGTAATTCTAACAAATTACAAAATTATGGACTTA
>KZ806879.1:142535-152942 GCA_000696205.2 Oncopeltus fasciatus
AGTTACATTCGCCAACCCACCCACCCATTCCCATGAAGAAGGCATAAAATTTAAGCTGAATCGTTAGCAATAATAAAAAATGTTTTCTTTGCAAATGATATTTTATATATTCCAATCCCAAGACCTAATGTAATTTTCAGATACATTTTAGTTTTTGTTCCGCAACATTTTTATTACAATACAATAAATATACGTGAAAAACAAAAATCAGGGAAAATCTTCTTCTTCCGATAGGCCAACAACACTTGAAGTGTCTTGGTCTCCTCAACAACTGTACGTCAGGCGTCTATTTCTCGCTCACCAGGTTTTTTTTATGTTCTCAAAGCAACTTCCGGCGTTCCTTCTGGGCCTAACAATAAAGTTCTATTAAATTAATAATCAATGATACATTTATTGTCGGGATATAAGCGTCGCTCATCCTGGTCTAATGCCCCGCCAGTAGTAGTCTTGCGAAATAAATTGTCTTGACTGTATCTGGCACATTGAAGAAGTCATAAAGCTCTTTAATTTTGTCGTAATTCTCCAGTCGCGTAACACGTTGTGTTTTGTATTCTAGGAAGTAATGTAAGTTGGTTGGGCAGGCTCGTGGACTTTTTTAATAATAGAAATAACACTTCATATTTATCCTCACTCACAAATCATCTGTTCAGCTCTGTAATTAATCTGGTAAGAAAAGGGTTCGAAGAAGGTTAGTGGAAAGAAAAAATTTAAAAATTATTAATATCTCATTATTAATTATTTTGTTATGTAAATACCTAAAGTTCAACAGTTGGAGAAAGTAATTCTTTAATCTGTTACATTTTAATGAATATCACTTATTAAAGAAGATTATTAAAAATGTATAAGATTAAATGCCCACCTTTATTCTTTTCTTGATCAGTCTGGCTAGCATATCTTTAGTAACCTTTTACTATTATTGGCCTTTCATGCTTGTATGATACTAATACCTACTTACTTTTATTTACGCTCGTCATTATTATATTATGGGAAATCTGTGAATTTTTTTGCATTATTAATTTCTGGCTGTCTAGGGGCTTATTGAAATGCTTTCAAATAATTTTTATTAAACTAAATTATTATTCAGCATGAATATCGAACTATTTTTCACTAATGATAATGGAAGAAATCTAAATTCTAATATTTCCTTTTACGATATATGATTACTTTTTTTTTTCTTAGATTATCTAATTCTTAGGGCATTGAGAACCATGATGTTCCATAATCCTGGGAAACTACAAAGGTGAATCTAATTCTTTACAGTTTATTGGTAGCCAAATAAAAGTCGAGCTCGGTTTTTGAAAGAAAAAATTTAAACGAGGAAGGATTGAACGGGAATTCGATCTTGGGATTTGAATAAATAAAAGTTAATTTATAAACCAAAATTTTTTTATTTTTTTCAACGCTTCAGCCTAAATTCCAGGCCTTCTTCAGGGCAAAGGGTGTTATGGAGGGAGAGAGTCTCCTGCTCTAGATAACTTACATGAAGAAGGCCTCAAATTCATTCCGAAAATTTGGCAGTAAAAAATAAAACTTTTTTCTTTTTCAAAATTATAAAATATTCATTTATTTAAATCTCAAGACCGAATCCCCGACCACTTCTTCCTCACAAAGTTCGACAGCAACAAACTATCTCCAAAAGAAAAAAAAAAAAAAAAGTATAAAATGGGCAAAACTGCCAAGGTTAACAGTATAATGAATAACATCATCTAAAACCCAGCACAAAATAAAATGGGGAAACTAGTTACTTTCACTTGTTTTTTCAATATATTACTTTTGATTCATAAAATTTTAAAGCGAGCAGGACATTATTCATGTATGACAATTTTATAATCAGTGTATATTAGTAACGAATTCAGCTGAACACTTTAAATCATATGTTTGTAGAATAACCTAATGAAGTGAATAAAACTGTCTATCAAGTTCACTTTGGTCCTGAAGTTAGCATCCTCTAACGAAAGTTAAGCTTGCAATCTAAAGCCTGTAGGGGACCCTAACCTAATCAAATGTAAAGTTCCCCTAACGGTTTATCAAACTAAATCCATTTTAGTTTGCGGAAGGATGTTAAATTAATGTGGCGGGCGTAAATTAAGCGCAGATTGCAATGGCTTGGTCAGGGGATTCCGAACAATTTGCCTACCTAACCTGCAGCTGACTGTTCTACCGCTGCTTTCTAGATAATGTATTTAACCATCGAAATTACTCTTCTTTTTTTTTCCCCCCACCCCTCTCATCAAAGCGAATAGTTTTACCATTAATTAGTTCTTATTCCTTAATTTAAATTACATATTAAGACCTTGATTTCAAAATTCTAAAGGAAACCATTTTGACTAGTTTGATAATATTTGAAAACCATATTAGACATAGCAACTGGTCAATGGACTAAAAATGGATGGTAGACCAAAAATTCAGCGGTACCATAATTTCTGATAAAACAAATACCTTCAAATATCATAATATTGACATTCCATTCTCAATTTTAAATAAATATGTTTATGGCATTCACTATGGGCTCCTCGCCCCGCTTAAATTATCCTTTAATCATAACCCACCGCGTTCGTAAAAATAGCAAAAAAAAAAACAAATTTTCACTGATTAATTTTTTTTTTAACTTTTATTTATTTATTACATTCTGTTAAATTAAAACATACTGATTAATAAAGTGAATTAATTTAAATTTTTTTTTTATGCCCGTCTTTGAAAAACGCCTTTCTCTGCTTTATTTTCAGCAGAACTCCTGAGGAAATCAAGATATCTCATTAATAATCTTAACAATTCTTCACCAATACTACTTATGTATTTGTATGTCTGTTTGTCTGCAAGTGCTTTGGTGTTCGCAACGCAATTTTAAAATAATGAAACCAAAATCGATAATTAAACTTTCAGAAAGGTAAAAAATAATTTCGTTAATGGCTGAAATCGGTCTAAGCAGAAGAGGAGTTTACAAATAAGAATTTACAATCGCTTTATCTTAATTATTATTAGCATTAAGAAAAAAGTATACACCAAAATTTCCTTTTTTTAGCAATAAATAATATTGTATGATGTTCTTAAAAAAAAAAAAAAAACCATATTAAGAAAAAAAATTTTAAATACTCTTCAAGGGCTCGGTTGGCTACCTAGTTAAAAAAAAAAAAAAATGTTATACTAAGTCCAAAATCTTTAAACCTAATATATTCGTTATATTTAGTGTTAGAAAAAAGTTTATAGAACTATTTGATTTTCTAACATTTTTCTACAATTAATAATTTATGTAATTAATGTATATATTTGGGTATACAGCTACGAAGTTTGGGTGTTTTCTCCCTTTTTTCATATTCATGACTCTCTCCGGGTTGTATGATCATTGATCATTTGCTGTCATTTTTGTCCATCTTTAATGAAACATTTGAAATATGCTTAGTTTACGCAGCTCCTGCGTGACGGACTTTTTAAAAACCATACTGCACTATGCCCATGCACATATTTTTATCCAATATATATGAAATACAAACACCGATTTATTAACGCACAAATAAATATTTATTACTTTCCAATGGTCATAGTAAATTTCTTCGCAATGCCTACTTGGGAAAAACAAAAAAAAAGAAAGTATTGTCCAATCGGGTCAAAATGTGGTATGTTTACATGGAAACTAGTCTAGCTATCTGTTTGGTTGAGTGTATTAGTTGAAGTTTTTAGTCTGTTCTTTAGTAGGACTTTGCCGTTATCATCAGGGCGATAGTGTGGTATGAAGAGATCGCTCTGTTTTCACAAAAAATCAATCATACAGTATGTAAAGATACATTTTATTTACTTACTCCGGTACATGATTGATATATATGAACTACGTGGAAGGCACCAAACGAATTTACTGTAAATATGTATAAGACAATCAGAAGTAAATATATATTTGTTTTAAAGGAGACACCTTTGAATTTGACATGTAAATGAATTAATAAACAGTAACTTCTTTCCTTTCTCGATATTGAGAATATGGGATAAAGACAATAATTCATGTCTTCCTAACGTGATTGTCGTGTCATAAGATGGTAAAAATCAACTACCCTCTCTTCCACTACCCCACAAATAGTTAAAAAATTTAAAAACCGTATTAAATTTACACGAAATTTTAAAATTTACATTTATAGTAAAAGAAATGGTCGGGATTCTGTCGTTTAGAGATAAATAAAATTTGTGAAACAGAAAAATTTATTTTGGTAAATAAGACGGCATGAATTTCTGGCTAGCTTCAGGTAAAAGTAACTAAAACAAAACTAAATATTTGAGTGTGTGCGTCTGTTTGTGTGCGCATGTACGCGAGTGTGTGCGTGCGTGTATGTGTGTGTGTGAATGTGTTAACGAATGTACAAAATCAATAATGAATCATATACAATGTGTGATTTATCTTTCAACTGGAAAATTGCTTTTGAAGGGAAGGGCAAAAAGAAGGGAAGATAGACAAATGACTTGTCCAATATGTAAGTGCAGGGAACATGACTTAACAAAATGTAAATGTGTGCCAAAATATTTTTTGGTTCACAAATTGGTGTTTCTTATTAACTAATTGACCGAATCACGACCACCTTCCCTACAATGAAATCAACGTCCAGTTAATATCATATATATTTACATCAACATTTACAATAATATTTATATTAACAGCTATAAAAGTGTTAAGAGAAAACATAAAAGAAATTTGTGTCATTTTTATAAAGCCACTATAGAATTTTTTTTCGAAAGAATTCATCTAAGCGTTTTGTTTTTTTTTTGTTTTTTTTTTAAATAGCAGAAGTTCTGTCAGATTTTATCTATAAAAGTTATCTGACCATAAAAGTCGGGGCTGTAAAAGTTTCAAGCACACTTCCCAAGTTTTTGTTAAAAGAAGTAGTGGGTCTGGATTTCACTCACAATCAGAACTTCTGTTCTTTAAAACAAATAAAAAAAATATACTGATAGATCAAATGATTGTGATTCAGTTCACACAAAGTAAATAGTTTCGACCGACTTCGGCAAAAGTTTTAAGTACTTTTCAATATTAAAGAGGAAGAGAAAGGAAGCTAATCTCAATTAATTGTTCTTTTCTTTGAACTTAGGACTATCCCAACAAATTAATATTATTATCTACTCAAGAGATATAATTATGTGTTTGCTTTTCACATTTTGTAAATGCAATTTGTCAAAATCAAAAACGAAATGAAATAAAGTATGCCTCTACACAGTATACATAAACTATCTACATTACAGTTATAATGTTAATATGAATTATCATTTGATTTTATATTACCCGTATATATGTGGGTGTAAATATATATATATATATATATATATATATATATGTATGTATATATATATAAATTTTTTTGTCCAGTAAGTAGGATCAGAAGATTCCTTTGAAATCTACAAAAATATGAACGNTATATAATATATATTGAGCCAGAAGGTTAAGATTTAAAGAGTGCCATCTTCTATTGCTAAAACAATCTTACAGAAATCAAGTGAGTATAAGACATTTTTAAAACATATTCATCTAAATATGATTGGTCAAAAAAAAGTCTTAAAAAAATAACATAAAATATGTAGGGTATTAAAGCAGTACAAGTGTTACAGTATTTAATAGAGAAAAATATATAAAACTAAGTGTATGAGTAAATACAAACAGTTTTATAAAATTCAATATATCAAAGGACTGTAAAATTTTAAAATTATTGAAAGTTTACTAAAACGAAATTTACTGATTGCATAATATATATTGAGAAGTTTTTTCCTGTTCTTTTGTTGAGAATTAGTCTTTGCATTACTATGGGTCTATTTATTTATAGAAATATAGTTACCTTTTGTTAATGTTTGATCAAAAGAGATAATTAATATATATAGGTATTTATGTGAGAATGATAATTCATACATTTTATGTCAAAGATAGGGAAAACATCTTGTTCAACCCCCAAATTTGTGAAAAGACATATCATGGTAACAACGTGATTTCCTTACGGATAATCTAAAAATCATATTAAAATTGAAAAATATGAAATATTTATTGTAAATTCTAGTTAAAAACGTATTGGTGGGGCTTTGGAACCATAAGATATAGTCCTCCTGGGCAGGAGGTTGTTATATTTTCACTTTCACGTGAAATATTTCGAAGGAGGCCTTTTTCATGTTCAAATAAATAGAATTTTATTATAATAATAGATTTATCTAATTGATTTTCGTATTTTTTAAAGAGTATAAATGATAGAAAATTACACATTACCTCTTTATGTTTTATGATCTTTTTCGTAACACTAACGATAACCCAGTTTTTACGTTTATAAATTTTATATTGCTCTATATTCCCCCCTCCCTCATCACAATTAGGGCCTAAATCGGATCATTCTCTAATGATCATATTCTACGGTTTAAAAAAAAAAAAGTATCGTATTCGATTTATATATTTTAAAAATAATGAGTCCGATAAAACCACGAAGTAACATTTTTAATATTTTCATTAATATGCGTTTTTCGTATAAAATGTTATAGAATATAATGTTAGAAAATAACAGTTAGCACAGATTAATACCCCTAACAATAATTAAAATTTTTAAATTTGTTCTTTATCTAAATAACAAAATCATCAAAATGAAGCTTAAACAATGAATTTGGTGTCATTTATAAATTAAAAAAAATAAATTAAAAAAAACTTACAAAACAAAGAATTCATCTGAACAAGCCTTATTTTAGATTATCCTAAGCAGGTACTTGTTCATGACCAACTAAGAGAGGTACGTTAAGAAGGTAAAATTTTTCCGTAAGTCGCGTCATTTTGAATAATCACGTTCCAATTTGAATAACTTGATTATTTTTAGGCACAATTTTCTAAAGGACCAGATCTTATTGATGCTTATGATAATCTAACGGAATCAAATTACAATGCTCATTTAATAAAGTAAAAAAAAAAAACTCTATCTAGTGTATCTTTGAAGACCTAAATTAAAGTCCAAACATATCTTCTAAGTGAGGGGGGGGGGGGTAAATAGCGGAAATCGCTCACATTTCGGCTAGAGTTATTATAGAAAACCGATAATCAATAAAAGTGCTGTAACCCATTTATTGTTTTATTATTTGTAGAAGTTAGATACTTTTTAAAAAGCATTACCCTCTATCTAAAGCGAAGTTTTGCTAAAACCAGTCTAATAATTCCATTTTTTTTTTTTTTGCATTTTTGAAAAATATTCAATGTTTTTTATTATATGACTATTTTCTATAGTGTAATACACTTCAGCTCCCATATAAAAGGAATACAGAGCAAAACACGATCAACCAATGACGTATCTGAAGCAAGACTGAAGATTAGGGAGTGGAAAATCACCATACATAAATAACAATTCTTGTTTATTTATTTATTTATTAGGGAGAAGGGAAATCATCATATATAAATAGCAATTTTTTTTGTATTTATTTATTTTAATTTTATGACAGATGACTCCCTGAAAGCCGCTTGCATTTTGTTCTACTCTTTATTGAGTATCGTACCAATCCGGGGACTAGAAACCCAATAAAGGTACTTACACTTCATCTTCTTATTTCTTTAGGTATCTTCCAATACTTCTAAAAAACTTAGAAGAATAAATTTAACTGGACACATACTTGACTTAAATAGCGAAATATGAAGAAATATGCTTGATTTAGTTATTGAGCGAAATCCGTCAAATTGGCCTGGTCGGGTTAGTTGAAAAGTCAAATGCGAATAAAAGTTTAATCTTCGCTGTAATATATAATTCAGAGTCATGGAAAACACAGATTTACTTATTAATAACAGATATATTCCAGAAGCACGGGGAATATATCACTTAGTTTGAAGTCTTGCTTTTCGAATATAACCATAAATTAAGAAATAACAGTGCAATATTGTGTGAAACTGTGTGTGTATATATATAAATTATCGTAAGAACAAAGCGCTTCTCGCTTCCCTTAAAATTGCAGTCACATTTTCTTGTTGTTGGAATCACTATCACTAATTTTTATCTCTTTCAATTTAGTTAAAATTTAAAAACGACAAAAATATATCAAAATCAATTATCTTTTTCAAAAGGAAAATAGTAGAGATAGGATAAAAGATTAGTTAGAATTGCACATACGATTCTCAAAGCTAGAGAGATGTATACATATGAAACACAAAATGTGAAGTGAACGCTACTTTGTTTTTGACAGTGGAGATTATTAGTAAAGAATTGTTGGGGTTTGGTCAAGGTTTGATCCAAAAAAAATACGATTTTAAAAAAGTAAATTTTTTTATTATCTGCTGACGTTTGTCATACATTTGGCTTACATTGTAAGCCATTTTCAGGGCTATCAAGAAGGCGAGAGGGAACATGTTGTCACCTGGATCAAATGTTCATGAATGACACTCATGATGGCTAAATTTTCAAAAGATGGCTAAGTTGCCAAAGTAGCGAAAATGAGTTCTTCTTATTTTATTGTTGTTTAGCACTAGTTTATTAATATAATAATTTCCCTATTATATTAATAAAATAGTGCTAGCCTTTGTCACAGACTTTTATTTTTGTATCCTTATACAATGGACATGGTGAATTAAATAATAATATATTTATATTTACAAGATATAATTAAAAAAATAAAAAGTCCGTCACTCAGACACCAAATATACTTAGAAAATTCAAATTAATTTCTATTATTTATTCCAATATTTGAATTACTATTCCCAGCTATTTAAAATATATCTTGTTTAAGTAAACAAATATGTTTTGAGCTTCATTNTATAATTGTGAATGGATTATACTTTTAACTTTTTTAGTGTATGATCGGTGAATATCTGCTGAAAATTTTCAAATTTCGCTAATAAGTTGTTTTACATTATTCTTGTAAATGATGTAATTCTCGAGCTATATTAATTTTTATTTTGAAATGTATTTTAAAGAATTATATGTTTTGATTATCAGAATGCTCTTAATCTTAGAGAAAAATAAAATCTCACTTCAAACATAAATACTACCCAAATGAAATTATAAACTATAGCGACTTGCAAATTTTTTTTTTTTTTTTTAATTTCAATTTTTATGAAAAATATGCCTTACAATCACAGTTATATTAAGTTTACTGATTCGTTTAGTAAAAACATTGAGTAAAGAACACTTTCACTACGAACAGGGAAATAAAACTGGCAACGAGTAAAACGGTAACAGTAGAGTCTGGTTAGCTGGAACACTTTCCCTTTCGAGACACAAGCACATTCCGGTGGGGAACCGGAGAGTCCGGAGGCGGTCGGCGATCCTCGGGGATGATCGGGGCTCCGCCCCCCCACCCCCCGTCCATCAGAGGGGTAATGGGGGAAGCCTATAGGGGTGGGAGTGAGACATGAGGAAGACTGGGAGGAGCAGACTCGCCGTAAATCTGTCTGTCGGGTACTTGTGACCTTACGACCTCGCTTGCTTTCATGGTTGTGTGCAACCCTAATCTGTCTTGTAATTTATGGGGGCACTCCTGAGTCTGCCTCAGTTAACACAATGGTTCCTTCAATTCAATAACTGTACCTAGGGATATTGGTACTACAAATCATCAGCTGCTACATTTTCAAAAAAAAAAAAATCCCGAGTATCGTACAACCAATAAATGAGTAGTATAAACTTCTTCGACAAGTGTTTGTTAAAGATATTCGAAATGTATAATGCATGATATGATATAAACAAGCTGAGGTTTCTTACAATGAGGAAGAAAGGTAAAATCGCTAAGGCTGATCCAATGCCTGCAGTATTAACGAGGAGGGCCACTCAACCCATAAATGTAAAATTTACCAAGAAGGGGTGGGATACCGATACCTTAAAAAAAAAATTTTAATAAAATATGTTCTACAATTTAAACAAAAGCAACCACAAGATTTGAAGTGTTTTTCTATTGAGGAATAATTGACAGAAGCATTTGTCACTAATATACCAATTTTGTTGTTGCTTGTATACATACTAGTAAAGAAGCACGGTTCTGTGTAAACTGGTTCAGGATTGGGTTTAAGCATTTATACAATATTTAAAACAGGTGTACTCATTTTTAGTCATAAGGCAAGTTATTTTTAGTCAAAATAAGAAAAAAAAAATTGAAAATTCAATATTTATCAGGTTCAATAAATAAAATCAAGCTAAACTATATTGATAACAAAGCTAAGCTAAAAAAATGTCTTTGATTATATATCGATCCTACGTAGGATAAGTAAAATATTTAGCCAATTTCAAAATTATACATATTTATCTTTTGGCTGCACAGTACTATTAAATTACAATTGAAATCAATAATTAAAATAATATTAGAGTACTTATAATTGAAAATTGAATTTCTTGTATTTTTTTATACATTAAATTATGGCCTACAATAATAATTTTCCTATTTTTTTTTTTTTTTTTTTTTTTTTTTTTTTTTTTTTTTTTTTTTTTTTTTTTTTTT
>KZ806879.1:154304-208524 GCA_000696205.2 Oncopeltus fasciatus
TATATATATATAAAGAATTAGCCCAACTTTGTTATATTTGCTTTCATGGCACTGTTATACTAAGGCAGGAGAAAAGTATTTTTATTCCTACAACAGAAACTCAATAAGTGAGAAACATCAGACAACAGAGATAAATTATTCAATTGTATTTTCTACTTCTTGATTTAATGTAAAAGGTCAAAAAGAAATGGCAGTAGCTCTAACAACAATTATGTATTGACCAACCAGCTTCACATTCTCAGATGCCTCTTTAGGGGCTTGACATATAAATATACGTTTTGTATCATTATTATTTTATAAGAAATTTATATATTTTAAGTCCCTGGAAAGGCGTCTAAGAACTTGCAATTAGTCAGGCAATAAATAATAGTAGTTAGAATTACCTTATTTTTTATTTTACCATAATTCAATAAGTAAGATACTAAACTAAACCAAAAAACAAATGCTCTCAAAGTAGAAAGTTCATTGGGAGTAGAATCAATTACCTCATTACAAAAAACCTGATATCACAAACCTGAAGTTCTAATGCATTCATATATAGGGAGGTAACTTGATAAACCTATAAAAAATAAGTCCTTCACACAAGAGCTTCATAATCCAAGCAGATTTCCCATATTTTATTAAAGGTAGATATAAATGACAGTAAATGAATAAATTCAACCTGAATGGCAAAGAGAACAAGTCTGATTTTTAATAAGCTTAGCTAGAGCTTGGCCAGGAAAGAAGACAAGAAGCTCTCCCCCATCGTATTTACATTCGTAATTTCTTCCTCAATAATCATTTTTGTAAAAATGTTTAAAAATTGCATGTTACAAAATTTCATATTACACCTACCATGTTCTATAAACTTTTATTACTAAAATAGCAATGAAGATATTTTGATTATAAATTTTCATCTACCTTTATACCCCCTCTATCTTAATCCGAATTCAAACAAAAGTTTAATCTTTCAAGGATATGCTATGTAAAGTCTAAATACAGAATTTATTTCCTTGAAATGAAATTCTCTAATATATTTTTTAATAAGATTTTTTTTTAAAGTTATAAAATATAAATGATATAGAAAATACATTTTATACCTATCATGTTACATACATTTTTCTCGGAACACAAATATAAACAAAGATATTACGATTTTAAAATTTTGACTTCCACTTAATCCCCCCCTTCCTCCTCCTTGACCAATTTCAGCCATTGAAGAACTCAGTTTGCATCAAGAAGCTTAAATATCGAATTATTTTTTAAATTGTGGGTGCAGACAAATGTATAGCTAGATTATATTCATATAAATTTTTTATCAGACCCTATATTTGCATTTTCAATGTAGAAAAGTTCACCTTTTCTATTGAAATTTTTCAAAAGTCATGATAACAATGTTAATTGCTTGTATTCCTAAGGAAAATCTGCTAAAAAGAAATAAAAAGCTATGGATTACTTCATTAATTGCTAGTTAAACTTTATCCTTCAACACCTACATACCCTCCAACCACCTGGCTAAGTATGTTTGACCCATTTACTGATGATATAAAATAGAGCCAAGTTGTGCATTTTGGTTCCACTTTTGGAATGGAATCAGCTAATGTAACTAAATTATTTGTGAACTTGAGGATAAGTGTAGCTATACAATTAATTATATGGATTCCCATTTTTCCATAGATTTCAGAAACTATTTGAGATCAGCTACATGAATCTGGATTGGAAGATCCTCCCTGAAGAACTATGTCATTCCCTGAAGAATAATGTCATTGACTTGTCATGAAATAAATCTATCTTCCATTAATAAGATAGATTTCTGATTTTTTTTTTTTTTTTTTTTTTTAATAATATTCTAATGAATTTTCCACTTATTCCAGCCTTATACACTTTATTTCATAAAAGTACTGAGTCCAAGGTTTGCTTAAAATCAACAAACCATAAAAAAAATTTTTCCGTAGCATTCTCAGATTTAAACTGGCTCTAAATACAGCCTGGTTTTCCTGTTTTGCATGCTCTAACCAACTCTTATTCTCTTGAATATTTGAGTAAAAGTTTTAATACATAATTAAGAAGAGCTATGATCAATAGTCAGTAAGGCATTGAAGGTCTCCTTTCTTGTTTAACATAACAGCTTTCACATTAGTCCACTTTACTCACTATCCAGTATTTTCTTGTATATATAAATTAAGATGGGCTTATAATTCACGAGAAGATTTTTAAAAATGTATGCCTTATCAAGTAAATTCCTGGGGATTTATTATTTATGGAGGTTTTAACTATTTTCCTAATGTAAGTTACAATTCTTTATTGGATTAATAATAGGAATTCATTAATCTGTGATTTTGCTTTCTAAATTTTAAACATTAGAGGTCCCAACACTTGAAATTATATTCTTAATATTTTCTTCTTTCAATGTCCCCTTGTGTGCCTCTCAACATAAAGGAGTTTCTTATTCATTTCATCTATAAATGTTATTGAATAATATTTTAAAAACATAAATAAAATTATAACTATAAAAGTAAAGGCAACCACTTTAATTTTAACAAAATTCCCTTTATTGGTTATTAGTTTTTAAATATTTTTCTTGAAAAAACACTTACTTTAACTATAATATAAGAGGTAAGCTTATTTAACACTTTAAAGATATACTAACAGAACTCCACTTTTAGGAGTTAATACTTCTACTGCTAATAAAAAAACAAAACAATAAAAGGTTTAATTTTAAATTGTCATTCCTTAATTTATATAAAGAGTTAATGTTTTCTAATAATTATACTCATTTCTTAATAACAATGAATATTTCAGAATTAATGAGTATGACTGATAATAATACACTTTATTAATAAAACTTTATTCAAGCAGGGTATTATCCATATATATGTTAAATATAACAATAATCCGCTTTTTCAAACTTGTACAGCTGAAAAATATATGTATATAACTAGTGATACATATTTAACTGGTTGATCTATCTAAGTATTCATATTAAATAAAAGACCCTTATAATTTCTTAGTGGTCAATATTGCATAACAATAGTCTACATTTCAAAAAAATATATTATTCTTAGTATCACACATTCATTCAAATATCAGCTATACAGGAATGGATTTGCCATTGCATCATTAAAAGATAATGGGATAGTGTCCTGCTGGGAAAGTCAGAGACACTGTAGTTAAAAAACAGCACTTCTAAAGAAACCATAAATATGACAATTAAATCAAATTAAATAAATTCCGTTGTCAACATTTGAAACAATAGAAAATAATGATATATGATAGGAAATGAAATTTTGTATGTCATTGAGTATCTAACTTTGACTTAAAAAATAAGCCATCCATATTTTAACATACATGTCATTTTACAGACATTTATTTTACAACATATGACATTTATTTGTCAAAGTTAGTAATTTTCAGAAAGCAAAGCTTTTCATTCTAAATTTTCTCTATCAGGGCTTTTAACAGAATCACAAAGCCATGAGACGAGATAGGAAATAAAACTGCAGGTAACTCAAAGATGTAAAAAATTGGCAGGAAGATATGTAAATGAGTATATGATGAGTGTATTAGAAAATATATTTATCATGTACTCGACCATATCAAAATATAAAATTAAAATTCACAACACCTACCGATCAAGAGCACAAGTGGGGAACTAAACTTTATATTTCATTTAGATTGGCTTGGCTATTTCCAAGATTTCAAAAATGTACTGGAGGGCATTCTGCAACAATATAAATTTCAGAAAATGTTGTTCTTTGTAGAAATTAAATCTCTAGAAATTTCTAAGATTAAGAAATTCCATATAAAATCCAATAACTGAAACTACAACGAAGGTATTATACATATAATTTCCGGTCTTCTTCTAGACCTCTTCCACTATTCTGATTTCAATCAAATGTAATTCATTCAGAATTTGGCAATTAAAATCCAAAATACCAAATTTAATTTTTATATTTTAAAAATAAGAGGGCCCACTCAATATAGGAAATTACATTTTTAAATATTTTCCTTATTATACATTTTTTGTGAAAATATTTTATTATTAAATTTTAGTCTTCCTCTAAACCGAGAGGTTAACATTAATATTTATATAATTTAAAATAATTATCCGTTAACACTGCTTTCAAACATTAATGAACTCATCCAATGGTTTGCAAATTGAGCCTAAATATCTATTTGGTTTCATAAATATATAAATTGTGGAGCCTATAATGATAATATACATAATATGTATATAATTCCAAAAGGACTAGATTTTTAGCTTCCCCAATGTAGGATCATTGAAGATCTATTAAAATAATATATTGACAAGAATAAAAAAGTTAATCAGCTAAATCACTTCATTTGAAATGCATATTAGTCCAAAGACATCTGTTTAAAAACACTTTCTATACTCCATCAACTCTAATTACCAGTAGAACTCAGTATAACTTGGTGCTCAACTTTAAAATGATTGGTTTTTTGTTCTTTTTAATACACTACCAAATTTGGAAGAGCAAGAGTAGAGATATCCTAAAATTTGATCAAAAAAGTTTCACTGTTTCGCTGTTATAAACAAATCTAGATATTAAAATTAAATTAAAATTTCATACAAATAATTACTACTTTTTGTTATTTAGAAAACCTAAACATCAGGCTAGGATACATGTCATCAACGCTACATCACACGCCTGCTTTTTAAAGATATTTTCTAAATTTTATGCTTTAAAATGCTCTAAATATAAAATACGTCCATTCATCCCTATAACATAAAGTTTCATTATTATTTTTTATTTTGAATACACTAAATTGGTAAAAAAACATTTATTTATTCCCATTTAACAGACATACTAATTTTGCAATAGATTGAACCATCATGTGATGGTTACCTCCTCATTTTATGTTAATTCATGTTTGTTTTGTGGTGAATCATTTATTTTTATATTTGATGTTGCCGGTCTCCGATTTCTATTATTGGTCTATAGAAGCTAAAGAAAACTGCAAATAGGTTGAAGCAGTATCTGACGTTCACCCTGTTCTTCACTATACACTCTTAAGATTTCACGAAATTATTCGATAAGGGAGTGTTTGTCCTATTGTACGTTACCTACATACGACATTTTAGGATTTCAAGACTCTTAGTATTTCCAAAAAATTATAAAGCTTCATTTTAAACGGCTCCCAAGCTTCTTTTCCCTTCGCATTAATAAGTAGACATTTAATTAATATTTTATTTCGCAATCATTGAAAAAATTTTATGAGCTATGAATATATTTTATGAAACATATAAATTTTATAAAAAAAATTAATTTACCTTCACCATCATTAAAATTAATTAACCACTTCACTTATCAAAAAATGGGCGTAATGATTTTTTTCTTGTAGTTTTTCAGAGTAAGGAAGTAAAACTATAAGATTAATAGCAATGACGTCAGACGCCAAGAATGGGGGGGGGGGGAACAATCTCCAGTTAAGCTTTATTGGCATTTAGTGGTTGACGTTTACTTAAATTTAGTTCATTTAATTCCCTATGACTGAACTTTTGTGATATATCTATCGGGTTGTCTTATTGAAGCCCCCCAGATTGCCATAATATTTTGTGGAGAGAAATTTACACTAAGCCGATTTTTCAATAAGAAGAAAAGTTCATTTTCTTCTGTTCAACTTAAAATAGCATCTTAGTAGTTTTTCTTCCATTAGAGCAATTTAAAATTGGCTTCACAGACGAAAATTAGTTTGTTTCATTTATAACTAAGGTAGATTTTATTGAGTAAATGTTCAAATCTGCCCGAATCATTTTGACAGGTGATAGATAAAAATAAGAATGTATGTACAGTCGACTTACAACAAATACGTTTACGAATCCTTGTTTTTCTTACTGTCATAAGAAAACTGAATAAACAATAAAGAAGAACGAAGACAGAAGAAACATCTTAGAAGAAAAGTATAAAATATTGAAATATATTTGTTCAAAATTACAAGAACAACTTTTAACTTAATTTACTTACGATTGTACTGTTATAAGCTATTTAAAATTATAGCGAACAAAATTATAAAGCATTAAATTTAATTAATGAATATATATATACCTTAATATAATTATGCAAGCAATTATTGCAACTTTTTGGGCTTTAAGAATCAGAAGTGACTCAATTATTTACTTTATTTGAAAGACTTATCTTCAAGGTTATGTGTTTCGATATATATATATATATATTTGTATATATCTATTTGCAATTTTATTTTAACTGGTAACAAAAGTTATAAAATATTTAAAGAGTTCAGAAAAAATAAGTTATTCTGAATTACCTCAATTTCTAGTTTTTTTTTTTTTTTTTAAATAACAATTTATCAAAATTTACTATGACGATTCAGTAGGCCTTTGGGTAGGGAGCCGCCATTGCCTGATATAAATGGAATTTAGGCCTTGGAAGGTAAGGTTTATTGTTTTGTATTTATTTATTATTCATGTAAATATTGCTATTTAGTTTCTATATTATTTGTATATCTGGTTATAATTTTAAACTCCCCACGATGTTTGAAAAGTGCTTATCATGGGGGAAAATTCGCTAACGCAAACCCCGTCCTAGATAACTTCGCCAAAATGGCTACGTTGACATTTCGTTTATTTTGTCTTACAAGATTTTTTTATTATTCTCTAATTGTGCACAATAGATCAATTTAGAGATTATTAAAAAATATAATGTTTGTGATTGAGTTCTGTGTTTGTAAACGCTTCAGTTTATTTTAAAATGCGTGAAATACCAATTCGCCAAGAGGTGAATGACCTGTTTTAGTAATGTAAAGGGCCACCAATCCTCCTTAAATGTTTGTTAGATTGATATTTACCTCATTTTAGTTTTTTTTTTCCATATTGACATGTACTAAGTCATTTTATATGTATATTTGCAGGTTACCCAAGCAATCATTTAATGATGGAACAAGAATTTTGCCTAAGGTGGAACAACCATAAGTCGAATTTAACTGATGTGCTTTCAAAATTCCTCGAAAAGGAATCCCTAGTGGATGTCACTTTGGCTGTCACATGTGATAATGATGATTTCAAAACATTCAAAGCCCATCAGGCAATTTTATCTGCTTGCAGTCCATATTTTGAAAAACTTTTCTTACAAAACCAACATCCTCACCCTATTATTTTCCTAAGGGACGTCACAGTTATTGAAATGCAGGTTTTATTACATTTTATGTACAATGGTGAAGTTAATGTTAAGCAAGATGAACTAGCTGGGATACTTAAAACTGCTACTGCTCTTCAAATTCGTGGCTTGGCTGATTCACGTGAAGCACCTAGACAAGATGTTGATTTTGAACAGAACTCTAGGATACCTCATGAAAGTAGAAATGCTAGAGCTTGCTCTCCGCAAGAAAGGCGAAAAAGGAAAATGTCAGGTGGCTCTGACCAAGCAGGTCCCTCCTTCCAAAGCTGTCCTCCTGAAAAGTTTTCCCCAGATCCTCAGGTGAGACATTCTTTTCATATTCTATTTTAGCTTTATTTGTAATTTTTGCAGTTTTAAATGTGTCTTACCTACTGTTTTCCATATTAATTTAGTGGATAAGAAAATAATTTTATATTTAACTCCCAACAACTCAAACATTTTATTTTATAATACTTCAACCCTCAGTTTTTTCAGTTACTAGTGAATATTAAAGGTTAACCAATAATGGCTAATCCATGTATATTTGTGTAAAAACATTTTCCTTGCTTATTTATGCCAGTAAAGGGTATAATGAACAGTGGTTTTCCCCAGTTTTGATAGGTTGACCTTGAATTGTTAGCAGGTATTTTCTGTTAAACTTTTTTCTTTTCTTCTTCGTTTTGTATTCTTGATAAAATTGAATTACAATATTAGCTCCTATAGCAGTATTTATATATTTGATTTACTTAAGAATTTTTTATTTCTTTATCTGGGGTAAATAAAAAGGTAAAAGCATAATTTATGATAACAAATTATAATATTTTAAAATGTATAAATAAACTCATTGAGAAACTTGAAAGTGACAAAAATGTGATAGCTATAAAATAACATCAAGATTTTTTTTTTTTTTTTATCTGGAATTTATATTTCAGGTAAAATAGGAACCAATTTTTAAAAAAGCTTAACTTTTATTAAAAAATTAACTGAATTATAATTAAATTTGTCCTCACAATCCAAAGCTTTAGTTTTAAAATTATTTGTTTTCTAAATATCTATTTAATATTTTGTTTTCTGCAAAGTAAATAATTTTGTTTCACTTTATAATATTTAATAGCATACAAATATTCATAGCTGCATGAAGTTTTTTCTTAGTAGATTGGCTCTAGCATTAGGGCTAAAATATGAGTGAGCCTTCTAGGTGTAAAAGTTGGAAAAAAAAAAANATATATTTAGCTAAAATCTTTTCATTGCAATCTAAAGAGTTTTAAATCATCCTCAGTGTGATAAGTTAGTGAAATATAAATAAGTTTGATTTTTTTTATTTTATTTTTTTTTTTAAAGAATGGAGTGAAGCATACACATTGAAAATTTAGATAATATATAAATTGTTTCTAATAAATAGTCTAAATTTAAAGAACTGTACAATTTAAAAGAGAATATATAACAGATATTTATGGTAAGTATGTACAACATTAAATCAGAATACTTATAATAAATAATATTTATATAAATATTGACTAAAATGATTATTTTTTTAAATGAGATGGTCAATTTATTGTAATGTTTTCAAAATCTGAGAATGTTCATTAAGCAGATATTATTTTTGATGGCTATGAAACATTTCATTACATACAACAATGATGCTAAACTCTCTTTAAAATTTTGTATAAGTTCAGGGACCAATGTGGAGTTACCAACATTATTTAAGAAACTTGAAAGAAACTTTTCAATTTAAGTTACTTTGATTAAATGTGTTGCAATAATTATAATTATTTTTAATCTGATATTCCAGGCAAATTTTTCTTCATCTGGAGGCAATACGCCACAGTCACAATCCCCTGCTAAGTTTCTCCAGGTGTCATCTTCACCAGACATTAGTGACCCAAATGTACCTGTGATAAAACATGAATCTATTCAGCCTGACGATGACTCCTTTGATGAAGCTCAACAAGTAAGAGTCTAATGCTTATTTGGAGTCCTAATTATTAGCTTTCTATATAGAGTAATGAATTTATCTGTGATATTTATATTTATCTATATTTGTACCCTATAGTTGTTTCCAATGCTGACAATGCTTTAATTTTATTTTACAAAAATTAGTGATATTTACATTAAATAACCCATTTTCCGCTGCAGATAACCTATAGTTTTATACTTTAAAAATTATATTATTAAACTTACCAAAGGTTTTTATTTATTAATGAGTAAATAATTTACAAGTTAATGTTTGTTTAGAGAATAATTAAGGCAGCTTTGAGTCAATATTGCCAATACAATATTAATGGTTTGATAACTCACTAGAGAACTGTTGTCCTACACGTACCCTTCCTCCTGGGGTGTTCAAATTTTTAAGCTTCTATTATTATTATATTACTACTTTTGAAAATATTTTATGTCTGTGTTTGAGCATGATTCCAGTATGGGGATACGGGCAGAGGAGGGGGATTTTATTTAAGTTAATTGACAATTAGGTTTACTTAAAAGGCTTTCAAGCTTCACAAATTTTTTCATAACAAAAATATTTAATATGAATGTGTGTGCAATATAAAGATAAATTTTATGATCTTAGCTCTAATGTTTTTCTGCTTACAGAAAATGTTAAACTTTCTAATTTTGATTTTAATAATAACAAGATTGCCATGTTTAACAATCTCAAGATTGCCATGTACTGAAAGTCATTTAACAGAGTTTTATAATTCTATTTAAGCTAGAGTGTTTTGCATTAGAGTCCTTAAGTCTATTATTTAAATTGGTTTTTAAGCCCTCTGACATTTTTTGGCATCTGTAGGTTTATAGAGAATTCTGCAGCTCTTTAAAAAGTTTATATATCCTGAATTTTCTTTCTTTATATGTTTTATATTGGAGACAGAAATTATGAAGTTAGTATTTTAAAGATAAAATTACTAAGTGGTTTTCTGAATTGGCCATATGGGCTAAATTATAGTTTGCGACAGTAATTATTATTTAATGATTTAAGTTTTTGGGTCCTTTGCTTTGGAAATATAATTGAATTTTATTGCAAAAGTTTTACTGGTAGCATTTTTTATTACCTTGCTGTTGCTGTAATTCATTATGAGAAACAATATGTGAGCATTGTTCTTTCTTGTCTTGGGTTTTTGATAACAGTTGCTTTTTTTATATGGATGCATATTGATCTCAGTCATCATCCAAAATGTAATAGTAATATTTAATGTCTCATTTTAGTGCATAGTGACTTGTAATATAAGTTTTACTCCTAATACTTTGCAATAATTGTTTAGCTGTTCCTTTGTCTATCTTCTCATACTATAGTTAAGGGAGCCTATTTACTAGTAAATTAAACATGCTAACTCCCTGATTTAAAATTTTAACAATTTTTTAATCTTTAACTGTCTAGATGTTAATTATCTAAATATTTCTTCCTGATCACGTTTCTGAATCCTATCATAATTTGGGTATAAGAATAAACATCAACAATGACAGTTGTTATATTTTATTTTAAAAGATGTCATTTTATTTTATTATTTTTTAGAGACAAAAATATTAATTTATTAGAAATTTTACATAAAAAAATCACAAATATTTCATGACTTACTGAATTATCTATACTTACATTTCATTATATACTGTTATCTTGTTCCATTAATTTTATTATTTAAATGTATGCTTTTTATGTTTATATATTCTCTGTATTACATATGAACAATTCTATTAATTCTTAGACGTATATACTTGATTTAAATGATTTACTCAACCCAAAGACTTAGATATTTTAATTTATTTTGTGATGAGTTCAAATTTTCCTTACATTTTTATTTTCAAAAAGTGACCTTGAAATTTATTGTACTTATTGGACCTTTTGCTCTTCATCAAGAAATGAAATTTTTCTCTGTTACTTTTTTTCTGATTTATGAGCCCTATAACTGTATAACTTCTAAAACATGTGAAATGGCTAGAGGTTTTAGAATTAACTTAAATCCCCTAAAGCAGTTTTAATGGCTGTAATAGATATGCTTTTAATTTGATCAAATATTGAAAGTTTGTCATTTTTCAAAATGAAAATAAATGTTTTATAATATTTGTACAAAATAAGCACCTCACCAAAGATATTTAAGAATTAAATTGGTATAGTTGTATTCCCCCTTTCAGACTTTTTAAAATTAAGGAAAACAAATTTAGTATAAAGTTTTATTCTAAATGCTGATAAATGAATTCTTTAATGTTAAAAATCTTACTAAGTGACATAAGGGAAACCAAAATAATAAAAAAACTTTAATGTCTTTGTTTTTGTTGTTTAAAGGGTTAGAGTAGTTCTAAAATGCTGTTTTATAATTTTCATACTCTATATTTAAAAAAAAATTATTTGCTTCACCTTGTATTAAAATTAAACACTAAATTTTATTTAAAACTTTGGCGCCTATTAGTTATCAATAAGTTTCTTCTAACACTAGTTGCAATGAAGATATAATTATGAATTTTGGTTCCCTCTAATCTCTTCCTTCCCCCTCTCATTCCAATTTAAACAATATCAAATTTAATTAAATGAGGCTTATAAATTTATATAGTAGGAGGGGAAGTAAATTCTTAAATTTGTCTTAAAAATCATACTGAATATAATTAGGAAATTGTATTTTACTTATTGTTCTATAATTTTTTTTGTAAAACTACCAATAATATTATATTGACAATTTTAGCAGATTACTCATAAGAAAATCATGCCATTCATATTAGTTGCCAAGACACTAATTTCTTTTTTTTTTTCAAATGTTGTGTCATGTTACTAATATGAATTGGTGAATTACAACTAATCTTCACCAATCCTTACCTAGGATAAGATGAAGATATGGTTTCCACCCCTGTTTCAAGAGATAAAAGCTATTAAAGAAGCAAAATACTTTAAAATTCATTCTTAAAAGCATCAGGAGCATGCTAAACATCTTTGATGAATATTCTCATGCATTGAATAGTAGGAAAGATTTATATTTGACTACTATGTATGTCAATGATTAAACATTTATAATTAAAGCTTTGTAATAAGTTTTATACAGACCTTTCTAGATGATTGATTTGCTTAAAGCTAGTATTATTCATATTCTAAAGAAGAACAAGACCTCCCATGTGTCTAGCTATCGACCAGTTTTATAAACCTCCTTCTTATATAAATTAGTGGAAAAAATTATTGTGAACAGGTTATTTTGGTTCATTGATAATCGTAATTAAATAAATCCTAGCCAAAGTGACTTTTGCATAGGGCGCAATACCAAAATTAGTGGTTTTAATGAAATTTGATGTGTCACTTTTAAATGCATAAAGAAAGTTTGAGTTCATTATTGAGCAAAATTTAACAGTAGGATTATGGGTTTGTATAATATTAGCATATGGATAATATAATAGCTCTTTAAAATGCAATTCTTGAAGCCTTTGATGGGAATCTTTTTCTACTACATGCCTAAGACAGGCACTAAGTGTTTAAAGGGAATAGATATCCATCTTTACATCGTTTCAATGTCAATCTTCTCTATTTCATCCAAAAAATTTTTCAGCATTAGAAGTTGAATTATTACCAGTAGAAAAGTGTTTTCACTAGAGTTTTAGAGTATAGCTAACATTTATAATCAAGATAATTTTGTTCTTGTCTTAGTTACAATGAAGTTTATCATATATAATAGGTGTAAAATCTAATTTTATAGTTAGTATTTTATTTCATTTTGTGAAAAATACTTGTTAAGGTAAATATTTAAGAAAATTATGAAGGTTGAGCGTTTCCCCTTTTCTTTCCTCCATAACATTTCAAGCTTAACCATAGCCATCTCATCATTTTTTGTTTTGCTTTATCGAGCTGATAAGATCAAATACATCATTTATTCTTATTATTACCACTTTTAATAAAACCTGAGAAGTTGCTTTGTTAGCACTGCTCTTGCATGGTAGATTTTTTTTTATCAATTTGGTCTTCCTCTAAACCTACTCCCCTTCCTTTTACAGCTATTAAAAAATGCATCCAAAATTATTTGTAGAAAGAACGTTAAATACTAAGTTTGGATTGTTTGTTTTAGAAAGTTTGAATGGTGTAGCATCTGTGTAAAATTTTGAGGATCTGTAAATTTCAAAAAGTCAAAAATGTGACGCTTCATTTCCTTAAGTGAAATCTATATGAATGCTAATTTGAATAGTAGAATTTAAAATAAGTGAGTCAGATGTTCACGTAGGCTTCGACGGTCGTCAGATGTATTTACCTTTTCTTCTTCCGGGTTGGACCGTGTCAAGTTGGTGATAGTTGCCGAGCTTTCGCACATCGTGTGATGGCTTCTTCTGGGCTGAGTAAAGAATGAGAGCTGTTTGTCTATAATAATAAACAGCTTTCATTCTCAGCCCTGAAGAAGCCATCACATGATGTGCGAAAGTTCGGTAACTATCACCAACTTGACACGGTCCAACCCAGAAGAAGATATAAGTGAGTCAGTTAACTTTACTTATAGAGGGATAAATCTTATAATAGATGGAGAGGGATGATGATAATATGTAAGATATTTTTATAGTATAAACATTTTAAACCTAGTTTAATATCATATTGATATGTTCCTCCGATGATATGAAAAATGATTACATCAACTAGAAAAAATAATATTAATATGCCTATTATCCAAACTTAAATTAAATTGGACCATAAAATAGAAAAAATTAGTAGAAGACACTAATATTTTTTAGTATATTACTGTAAATAATGTAGTATATTTACTATGAATAATTCCTGAAAAATTAAATAAATAGAAGTCCATCAAGCAGGAGCAGAGTAAACTCCTAACTTTGAAGTTGATTAATTATTATAATTTTATGCTGCACTATACTCCAAAGTATAGTAAGAGCTGTACACCGGTAAAGTCAAAAATTAGTAGCATATGTCGTTACTATGAAATCAGAAATGATAATATTGAAAATTTTGGGTTTTTTTTAGCCATACTAATGACAAATCTACTTCGTTTGTTATTTTTCGTTATATTCTTCATATATTCAGAATGTGTATATATATAATTTTGATCAGACCATATTCTAGGATTTGTGAAAATTTTAAAATTTTTCAAAAGACGTCTGATAATGGGTTCACCAAGTAAATATGGGACCATTTCATAATAATAAGTAGAAAATTAAATATTTTACCCTCGATGGAATTTGCTCCTTGTCACACCCCTTTTGTCATAAAGTCACTTTTACAATTTTATATATTATTATGTGTATTAAAAAAAAAAAATTCGTTCTTCAGAATTTGGTAAAAATGTAAATGTTTAACAAATTTCTTGGCTTGTGTAACGGACAAGAAGCCGTGTGCTGAAAATTTTCTGGTAACTTTCTTTATTTTTTAATTTAATTATATATGTTCTAGTTTTATTTTTATTTTTAAAGGGCAGCAACGGTTTCTATCTATCCTTTGTATTCCTCCTATAAAGAAGAGAATATAAAGACAAGACAAACTAACCCGTGGAATGTATGTGTTGACAGACGGAAGTGGAAACCGTTGCTGGCCCCGAGCGGAGCAGTGAGCCGGTGTTGCGCCAGTACCTAGCGAGCCGCCAGACAAAGGTAGATCTGCCAAAACTCCCAACACCTCAGTTTTCTCCAGGGCGGGGGAGGGGGGCCAACCGGCCACAGGAGATCTCAGTAATCCAATCTCTTGGAGGAGGGGGCCGGTCAGCAGGGAGTCATCAGCATGCCCCACTTCCAGTAGCTACCCCTCGAAAAGGTGCCCGCTTCCGCCCTGGCTGGCTTGACAATTACTTCTGGCTTCAGTATGATGAGCAACTCAACATGATGTTCTGCAAGTACTGTCGCAAATGGAGTGGGTCTGTCCCAGATATGAGGACTTCCTTTGTTGAGGGCAACTCCAATTTCAGGTTAGAAATAGTCAATCATCATGACAGGTGCAAGTCACACCAGCTTTGTATGGCTAAAGAGAAGGATGCCAGTGAGAGAGTTGGTACTGATCTCACTAAGCTCGACCCTAGGTCTAGGACTCCTCCAGAATGACACTCTATCTGAGACAAAGCTAATCTACTATGATGTTTTGTGGGTTCTGCTCCATCCATCATGAAGAATGCCTTTCTTCAACACGGAGCCAGCTTTCTCAGGGTTTTAAATTTTGTTTCTAAGATAGATTTAAGGTTTTTCTATTGCTCGATGTTTATTTGATCAGTTGTAAACTTTTTTATGATGCTACAATAAGATTCAATAAATTATGTTTTTTCATTCTCATAGTGTATTTGAGAACTTTAAAAATCACTACCAAACTTCTTCATATAAATTTTAATGACTTATTTTTATGTTTTTTGAATTTTTCTTCTATATCTTCTACATTTGGATTACTATTTGTCACTATCAAATGCAAGTGGGATATTATTGATCATTTTATATAGGTTTTTTTTTTTTTTTTTTTTTTTTTTTTTTTTTTTTTCCCCTTTCTCCATATTATGAAACATATTCATGCTTATTATGAAACATATTCATGCTTATTCGCTTTCATAATTGATTGAATTATTTATTATAAACATAATTAAATTGAATGTTATAATTAACATTTTGAATTGACAAGGCAGTTTATTTTCTGATGCATATAAATTGTTGTAAATATAAATGATCGCTGAAGTCTCAAATTTTTATTTAATGTTAAAAAGAAAACCTATTAAAACTTTTAAATTCTTGCACAGCAGTTAATTTTTTGTTGTTTCAAAATCTTATTATATACAAAATATACAAAATCTTATCGAATGATGTATTTTATCTTACCAGTTGGAGAGAGATCTATGTAAAAGGGGAGATAACTGAGGTTGACTAAGGAATGATCGTGGTGGGGGGGGGGGAGTGTTTAACATTCTCAAATATCTACCTTAATAAATATTTATCATGAAATTTAATAGAATATGAATGGAAGATAAGTATGTTTTAAACCTATTCTGTAATTTGTTTGCAATAAATAAAAAGCCTAAATATAAACCTAATAATATTAATAAAAACATATTTTTATTATAAGTGACTCCAACCAAAATTCAAAATTCTTTTATTCTTAAATATTTTCTTGAAGATACTTTTTTTTTCTTTATAATATTATGAAATAAAAATATTTGATCATTTTACAATTTACATAAATTCTGTAATATTTTTTTGTTTGTTTTTTAAGAATTTCGTGTTATTCTAAAAATTGTATTGCAACACATGTTACATGTGCTTTTATAGAATTAGTTATATTCCTTTTTGTAATAGTTAATAACAATTTCAGTCTATTTAAACAATAATAACAGCTAATTTTATAGTACAAGGTCTTCTTTAAAGTAGAACTGCTCTCAATTGTTAATGGCTTTTAGTTTCTTCCCCACTTCTAATTTATGTATTTGGCAGGGGAAGACTCACTTTATAAAGCATATCCCTCTCTTGTTTGATACATAAAAGATAATATTGATTTAATTTTAGTTTGTATGAATATCTATTTATTTTTTGCACTACATTGTGGGGAAAAATTTACCAGTATAAATAATTAAATATTAATAGCCAACTGAAGAGTTTTAATATGATTACTTTTTCTCCCTTCAGTTTTCACCGATCATCACTTATCCTACCTAAGGGAAGCTAAAAATATGTATATATGTGTCTGATCTCCAGTATTGTCAATTTCATAATAAAGGAACAAAATGCAGGAATTTTTTGGTGTGGGGGGTTATGCCTGAAATCAGTCAAGTGGGAGGGTCCAGAGATACCAATTAGAAAAGTCTTAAATTTAAATATCTTGGATATTGTTAGAGTTACAAAACAAATTTATTGAACATATAAGGTGTGAAATTAATTTTCTCATGTTATGTTAAGCTTTTTTAGAAAAGAAAAAAAATATTAAGAAAACTATTTAGAGAATAAGTTTGAAGTTTGAGCTGGCCCCTTTCTAAAACACAGATACCAAATTTATTGTTTATTATTACCAAATAGTATTTCTTTTGCAAACCATTAAAATAATTAATTTTAATCAATATCAGATGGGCAGAGGTTTATTATTAAAAGCATTATATCTTTACTGAAATTACTATTGTTTAATTTAGTAAATTTATTAATCTTGATTAGTTTAATATTCAATTTTCTTAGGTCTTTAATATTAACATAAAAATAAAATTGAAGTAGATATTTAAGAATATAAGTTTAAAGGTTATATTTTTCTCAATCTTCTCTCTCAGACATTCTACAGTCAGCTTAGTGAACTCAGCTTTTACACTTATTGGTCCTTCTGGTTCGAAGACCGAATGAGCCCTTTACCCTTACCAATGTTAATATTTAGTGAAATATTGGAATTTACTTAGTTTGTGCATCTCCTGCGTGACAGGCTTTTAACAATTTTTATAAGGACTCTTTCAAACTCCTCCTGTATTAGCCCCAGATAATTACATTTTTTTTTTGTTTTATTTATTCATGTTTATTTTTGCTCCCTAAATAGATTATAATACTTTTTGAAGGGTGGAGATTTAGTTCTCATGTAATTTATAGGAAAGTAATAATGCAGTTTAAGTTTAAATATCAAATTATTCAGATAAGGCTATACTGTCAAGCCTGGGGAAAATAATTGCCCAATAATTAGCATTAAGGGTGGACAAGTGTGTGGCCAGAATCCTCAATAGTAGTGATCCATTATTAGGAGAGGAAGTAATGGGATTAGATTGGACTGAACCAAATAGGCCATGAGTCTGGACCTTGCATGAATGATGTGTTCCCTGCATACATTCAAATGTTAGATTAGGCAGTTATTCACAAGCCCCACTCTTTTGAGTGTCACATTTTATCCAACCTATCAATCAACTAAGAATCTATAAGGTCTTTGTGATTCCTCCAGCTCCCCTCTCTTGTATATTCTTGAGCCATGGGCATTATAGTTTTTAACATTTTTTCAATGTTCTTTTTGGCTTAATTGCTTTGTATATGAAATATTTTTCAAATTGAGTGCTCTTGTAGTTTTTAACTTTATTTTCAGATTTATTGCCGACTCTTAAAGTTCCACTATTATGTTGTTAGTGCAGAATGCCACTCAGTCTCCACCCTTGTTTTCTTGTACACTATTATTCATCCTACTTCCCACTTCTTGTCTAGAGTCAAACAACAGATAAGATTTTTATTATTCAGTAGCTAGTAAATTATTAATGTATGTCAATATTTTATTTGTTGTAGCATCATAACATTAATTAAAGTTATTATCAGTGATATTATAGTTTAATTATTTATATTAAACTACTTGTTTTTGAATGAAGCACTAATATTCCTATTTAACACATAAATGCTTAAAGATTAAGAATGTTATTGTGTATAATAATTGCTAAACAATAAGCTTCCCTAAATAATAAATTAACAAGAACAGGATTGAATATATTTTTTAACCCTAATTATTGCTCAAAGTTATTAGTGAGATAAAATCACATATATTTTCCCTGAACAACCATTTTATGATGTAATTCAGTTTCTTTATATAAATGTATTTTATAAAACAGATTACATTAATTTATTTATAAAACAGATTACATGCTAGTCCCAATGTGCTGTCTTATATTTTTGAACTAATGTACTTTAGCTGAGAATAATGCTATTTTATAATTCAAATGGAGAGCTTTTGACCGTGGGATTATTAGTAGAGAATGGTCAAGGTTGTTAAAATCTTATATATTTCAGCTGTTATATAATATTTCAATATGGTTTATTTTATTTTTATAATTTACCTGGCAGCATCTAATGACTTAGTCAGGTACCATTTGCTTTGAAGGAAATTTTTTAAATGTGATGGAAAGGACAATTGTCTATGAGAGTTGTGGCTGTGATCTGAATTAAAGAGCCTAGCTCTGTAAGTTAAGGAGGAGAGTGATGATAATTTCATGTTTGGATTTATATGCTTTGAAATAATTATTTTACATCTTCTAAATATTGTTTTTTTTTTTTAAGTATAATAATACTCTTTCACTTATATTTTTCAAGACTTTCATTTACATTTATAATGTTTACTCTTATCCTTGAGTTCCAATTAATTTAATTTTTTGTCGTTTATGGATATATGGTGTTCAGTGTATAAATATTTATTGGGATTGCCAGTAAAATAAATATTCTTTTTAAATACTGGAACTTATAAATTTTCAGTATTTTTTTTAGTCCGTCTCAAGTAAATCCCTTGCAAAATAGACATTGCTATTTATTTTTTTTTTTTTTTTTTGTGTTACTAGAATTAGGTCTGAGTATATGAGGCAAGAGGATGACTTATTACTTACTTATTTTGTTATTACTTTAAAATTAATGAAGTTATACTTACAAAAAAATTTCAGTAATGTTTACAGAATTTAATTATATTTATGTTGTATTCCAGTATAAAATTAATAGAAATGAATTTTTCGCATTGATTTTAATTAAATTTCCCTTTGAATGTGGGAACTAATGCACTTTTCTCTTTCTGTCAGTGTTTTTAAACTTTTTGTCATATACTCATGAAGAAGTTGCATTAAACTTCCCATTATTTAATTTATTTATTTATCTGGGATATATAAAGTAATTGTGTTCAGATATTCAGTAATTACTGGAGCTGGTACATTTAATTTAAACTCAAGGTGTGAGATACATTATGTTTCAATAACACAAATTTAATGCTAATTATTGTCAAATGTGAAATTCAGGGTACCTCTTTAAAAAAATTTTTTGTAACTTATTACTGAATTGGTTTTAATTTTGCATTAAAGGCATCTAGACATAAAAAATGGTATCTGATTTTTTAGGTTATCTGCATCTTTGTATTTTATTAAAGCTCAATTTTATGTACTTTAGAGAACCTATCTTGAATTTCATTTTTATTTCTACTTCAGCCATAAACTTAAATTTATTAACCCCTAATATTTCTCCAAGCCAAATAATAATCCTTAGAAAAACCATAAGATTCACTTATAATTTCAGATACCATATTTTAAACTTGAATGTCTCATCAGTTAGTTGTATTTTAAGCTAATGGGCATATTATAACTGTTAGACTGTACTTCTTAACAGTTTTTCTCTGAATAAGCATTAATTTTATTTGTTAGTAATCAATATAGGATAAGTTTAGCTACAAGTACAATTATTATATTCCAGTGGATTATTTTGTTTGTATATTCTCTATAATTATGTGCCAAGGAAGAAATAATGAATTTCTTCAATTAAGTTTATTTACAATACATAAAAATACTGGATTGGTTTAATTTCTATAAAGAAAGAATTTTTGAAAGAAACATATTTTTTTTTATTGTTGATAATACATAATACTTAAGTGTTTAAAATAACATAATCTGTATTAAGTTGTTTACAAAAATTAACTTATTGAGCATCACATTAAACCAAGTAGGTGGTTCTTCATTGATTCTATAAAATTGTTCAGCTATAATAGACTGCTGAACTGTAAAGTGACATATTTTACTTTAATCGAGCCTTTGTGATGATTAGCTATCCCAGTTGTGCCACCATCTTAATTAGCATTCTCATTTATTTATCATTATTCTTATCCCTCTCGCTTATAAACCTTAATTTACAAAGAAGCATTTTTACAAGAATTACTATAATCAGGGTCAGCTATTACTTGGTATAATGCATTTTTCTTTATTAAAATGCCCCCATTAATAATAATCTTATTTAGATAGATTTCTTGAATCAAGATTATTTCTTTACCTCCAACCCTTAATTAGTAATTTTTTTCTGGGTTTTATTTTTCTCTCTCCCTTTCAATCATAAAACAAGATAATTATTATATAATAATTACTATAACTGTTTTTCATCGTATAATTTGATGACCTATTTTATACATTTTTAAATGAAATTAAGTCCCAACACATTAACAAGAAATTTTTGTTTAGTTTGATACAAAAATATTTCTTTCATGATTATTTGGATTCAGGTGTTGTTTGGTTCAAAAAGAAGTATGCCTCCGCTATCAGAAGTGCCTCTTTTGATAGTGTAGGTAGGCCTTTTATTGAAGACGGTTACTAATTTTTTTTTTGGGTATAATGTCTTAATAATGAACTACATTCTTATTTTTTAATCAAAAACATTTTTTAACTTAAAAGTGACAGTTATTCAAGCCCTAAAATTTGTTAATGGTTGTACCTTTGTAAAGCTTCTTTTTTTAATTTATTATGATGTATTTTTTCTTTATAAATCTCAAGGTCATAGGAAAAAGGTGTTGTATATTGTTTATTCTATTACACCCAAACAACCTTGTCAATGAGTAGACTTAGGGATAATTAATTGCTCATTGCAAGACTCAAGCTTGAGGCTAAAAATATTATTTTTACTAATAGAAACGAAAAGATTCTTCTTAGTTTTTATTCATTTCTTATGCCTTCTGATTATACAGTTTGTCTCCTTATTAAAATGTGAAATGTTTATATTTGTGAAACATCTATTCTACAATTTTGCATTTACTCTAAATCCTTTTATTTTCTTTAGCTTCGAATTTCTTTTTCAATTCGTGTAAGACATTTTGGTTCTTGGTTTTCAATATAAAACAACTATCATAAATAATTTAATTCTGAATATAATATTATAATTTTTAATAAAAATAAACTTTTTCAGTTTATGTGGCAATAAATTGAAAACAAAAAAAATTAAGTGTGATTTCTTGGTCTATTTTTTCTTTCTTCTTATTGATAACAAACTTTCAGAAAATATATGATTATTAAAATTGCTGACACACAATATAATCTACATTCAAGTTCAAGACTTGTAGAATAAAAAAGTAGTTCACCGATAAATGTCTCAGTAAATTCTTATCTCCTTTAAATTATTCATAAAATAAATAAGTCAGGCTCAGTTTTTTATAAATGTAATATTTAACATTTTATTTCTCATATTTGTGTCATATAGAGCTATATCAAGACTTAATGATTAAGTTTAATGTCGATTAATTGGAACTAGTTTTCATGACTTAAAATTGTGTTTGATAATAAGTCAACACAATTGACAGTGAAATTAAATAATTAGTTTATGAATGAATTCTTGTTTTTAAAAAAGGGAGCATCAAACATTCATCCAAAAATAACAGGCTAGTTTGTAGTAACAAACAAAATATCATTCCAGAGTTTCTATTTATATTAATGCCAACTGTATTAAAATTTATCTTGGATCTAATAAATATTTTAATTTCTTAAGTAAAAATGAAAAAGTTATTATAGTCTTGAATTTTAATAGTAAGTTTAGTACTCTTGAATAAAAAGCATTGATATCACAATATTTCTATGCTTAAGTTTTCCCGAAATGATTCGAGAAGCAATGGTGAGTGTATTAACAAGGGTTAAAATGTAAAAATGAAAATGTACATTTTTGTTCTCTACTAACAATTTAGGCTGGTTTTTAATATTCATTATTACTGCCATTTTAGGAATTTGTTATTTGGATTCAAGGCCTTAAAGAGGATGTGGAAGTTCATTTTTGAAAATTCGAAAAGAAGCTAAATTGCTTTGTCTGCTTTCCTGTTAATTTTTAAAGATAGTATTTATCAATTTTTAATCTTAGTTAATGAAAATACAAAATTCATTGCAATTGTTGGCAGTAAACGATATTTTACAGGGTTTTTTGGAGGTATTTACAATATTCTTGTACAAATGTTTTATATTTATATTTAGATGAATAA
The DNA here is from genome assembly GCA_000696205.2 of Oncopeltus fasciatus. Taxonomy (NCBI): domain Eukaryota; kingdom Metazoa; phylum Arthropoda; class Insecta; order Hemiptera; family Lygaeidae; genus Oncopeltus; species Oncopeltus fasciatus. The sequence goes on from KZ806879.1 coordinate 177,048, forward strand.
TTATCATGTAATATATTCACAATTGAAGTCAAATAATGCTTAGTGGGCTGCTCGAACTTTATTTTTGTTTATTTTTTTGTGTATTGTGTAATTTATTGGTAAATTACTCTTAAAACATAACTTAACTATTTTGATTACAGATTATTTTCATTACTATTGTTAATTTAATTTCATATAATTTATAAGAGCAAAATGTAATTAACCCATTTATAGAGTAAATTTACTCTATAAATTGTGAACAGGAGTTGTTTTTATTGAGTAAATCTGTGATACAACTCTAAATTTTACTATGGTCCCTTTATTAACATTCCATAGTTTTTATATTCAGAATTTTCACTTACTTATTTATCTATTTTGTAAAGTAAAAGTATGTTACCAATAATTTAAATTTTATATATTTTCAGTTTAGTGGAAATTTATTTTTATTGTAATGGCACTTCTAGGATTGACTAATTCTTACTTATATATACAAAATTATCTTCTTCACAAAATGTTAATATTTCTTATTGTCATTTCTGCCACTATATTTGTGTATTACTGCCTCTTAAGAGAGTAGTAATTTTTTGAAAGGATTCAAGTTTAAATTAAATCTTTAAACTACTATTTATTTATATTTTATAGTTTTATTGTTTAATAACTTTTTACTATTTTCTTATTACAGTTGGTTTTTAATCTAATCACTGTCTCTTTTATATTTATTCTTTTGAGGTTAGCATTGTAAATATGTGTTCTTGAATGATTTGTTATTTAAATTTAAAATTTCATTGTTGTAGGTTTAAAGCTGCTTAATTGTTTTAAGTGCAGCTTAAATTTATATTTCTTTCATTATTACTGGGGCTGTGTTTTGAAATGTATGAAGTTAAGAATTTTATGAAAAGGCTGGGCTCACTTTTTTTTTTTTTTTTTTTTTTTTTTTTTGCCTCAAAGATTGTGGTCATAAAACTACCAGCTCCTATTTTACTTTATAGAATGGTGATAGTTAAAAGTTTTCTCACTTTTCTTTGTAATAGGCTCTACCAGTTTCTATTCAAGTGACAATTTTATTTTATTTTTTTTATCGCTTATGTCCTAGTGTAACTTTTAAAAAATGTATGTCAATGTCTTAAGCAGTTTATTATTCAGAATCCAAAATATATGAAAAGTGGTGGAATGAAATATTTTTATCTATTTGTTTTATATAGGTGTAAATTAACTTCATTTTAAACATAATTAACTTTATTATTAAATTCTAAAATGATTGAAAACTCAGCTTAATGAAATGTTTTATTTTGACAGTTTATTAATTTCTAATATATTAACTTATCTTAAAACAAAGTGATATTTGAAAACACTCAGGAACAATAGTATTAAATCATATATTTTCAGTTTTCTCTAGAAACATTGGTTCCATGACTCAACATTAAAACTTTTTCAAATGGCACTGATTTTTGTATAAGAGAAATAAACAGTATGATTCTTTTGACGTTTTTATATAAATATTTTAAAAAGTACAAATAATTAAATTTCAGTATTTAAATTACATAGTTGAAATTTTTTTTTTTTTCTAGCAGTGTTTGTTTGATTATCTCTTAGGAGGAGTAGGATATTGTACAGAGTACAAAACAATGAAAAATAATCAATTTTGCTGTAATTATAAATTTTTTTATTTATATATGTAATTAGTTTTATTTGTATTTCTCCATGGTTGTATTATGCCGGAGGTCATTAGTAGCAAATCAGGCCTTTGTTGAGTAGCAAATAATTTGTTAAGTTTCATAGATCCTTTTTTTGAAAATTGGTGCCAGGATCTTCTCTCTCCATCTGAGGGAAATGGCCTGCTGCTACTGCCTCCCAAGTCTTCAAAAATTGAACAACTTCTAGGTTTTGTACTTAACTCAGCATTTATTCCTTTTCTTAATTCTTCATTTTCTGGTGCTCATAAATATTACTGAGCACCCTTCTTTCAAAACTTATCTTGTAATAGTCCATGATTCAGCTCCATAAGTAAGAATAACCCTGATCATTGGAGTCTTGGCTTATGGAGTCTCACTTTTTTTTATTTATACAATATTTACTTTTATTTAGAAGTTACTTCTGGATAAGGTTAATTTACTTCTAGGGACAGTTAGCACCTGTTGTTCGCTTTTTATTTTTTGCTCCTATGTATATGGGTTGGTTGAGTAGTGAGTTGAAGTTTCACTAACTTCTACTCGGTTTTCCTCTGTCTCACTATTATGTAATTCTCAATGTTATTACCTCAGATAACCTTAATGCACTTCTTTCATCCTCCATTCCCAGTGAGTCCCATCCTGGCTGATGCTGGTTTTTTTTCATTGAGTTCCTTATTTGATATCAATCCCGACTTTTGAGGTCAGTAAATAACAGGAATAATATTTTTTTGTTGTTGTTGTATTTGAATGAAAATTATAGCCATTATTAAGCAAGTCTCTATTTAATGTTCATTTGATAATTATTATAGTTATTAGGTTAATATTTACTGAAGAGCTCTAAAATATTAGTGCTTTGTATTTCATTGACAGCAATATTTTTGCTACTATTGTACTGAAACCTTTTTTTTTTTAACTTCACTCTTATTTCATTAATGGGCTTATTCTTGTTTTGTTTAAATACAACTTGCTAAATTTTCTCACAAAAAAAGAAAAATTATGGTTTTTAGAATTAACCTTTACTACGCTAATCTATTTTATGTTCTGTTGCCATATATTATGGCCATCACATTAAATAAAAATCAATAAATCCACTTTCAGCCTGTCATTAATAGCTATTAAAAAAAATTTTAGATGATTTTTTTTTTTTTTTTGCATGCTTTTCTTGCGTGACAATTCTCAACTTTGATCCCCCTAATTTAAATTAATTTTATTTGTCTTACATTGTGTGAGTTCCAGCATTTTCATGAAGTTAAGTTTAGATGATCTGTGATAGATGGAATTATGTGATTGATTATTCTAGTACAAAATTATTTAGTTTTTTTAAAAGCCCATCAAATGGGACTATTTTAGTTTTCATTTATTATAACCTCCTTTAAGGTGGTGATTATTATTTGTTTTCTCTCTCTTATTTTAGAAATGGTTATGCCCATTATGTCTTCTGGTATAACTGCTTTATAGATGTGAACAAATTAGTTTTGTTACAAACTTTTTGATGTAAATGATTAAGAACTAATCTGTAACTCTAAAGGTCATAATGTTGTAATAAACCTCATTCAGCCATGACTAAAGAAGTTCATATTTTATTTACCATGTTTTTTTATCCAATCCTTATTGCCATCTAAAATAAGTTATTTTATTATACTTTACATTGAATAATTTTTATTGTATGAATTTGAAGAGGACCCATTAATAATTTGTATCTGAATTGATTTCCTCTTAAAATTACTATCTCAGTAGATTTCCCTTGAGGAAATCAAGCTATTCATTTTGGTTCTTTGTCAATGACTTTTGAACACTTTCAAACTATTGAATCGTGGTGAGATAATGTGTTATCTTGCAAAAGAGAAGCTAAAATATTTCTATTCTATAGTAAAGTATTTAGGAACCAGTTTTAAATATATTCCAAAAAAATGACCTGCTGTTAAAATTGTTGGTGTAAAGTGAAAGATAAAATGGCCTCTCTAACAATTAAAAGACGTGACTGTTTTTTTTTTATTGTTGTTTAAGATATGTGTGTCAAGCTTTATGAATAAACCTATCCATTAAATCAAAGAAAATATTCTTCAAAGTTTAATAAACTTGTGAAAGTTTGAGACAATAGTGAAGATAGAAAATAAAAATCAATATATTGATGAAAATGTAATAGAGATACAAAATAATATTTTGTATTTGCCACTCAAATTATCAGACCTTGCCTTTTCTTGAATTGAAATATTTATATAATGAGCTAATAAAAAAAATATTTTGATATTTCTGATTTTGGCATTAAAGTGCTGTGATTTTTTTTAATAAGTTTATGGGCAAGCTTTTTCATAATTTGGTTAAATTCGACAAATCCAACTATGCTGGTGTAGAGTGACCTGTGCAGGCTAACATAATAGTATTTTTGCTCTCATTTGTCACTTCAGTACAGTTTTTGAGCTATTTATAGCTAATTCCTTAAGTAGAGAGATTTGATTGTCTTTTTATTTATGAGTAAAAAATTTTATAATTAGTGACTATGTATATGGAGGTACTTGTTGGCCCTTATCACATGCTGTGATAATCATAACAAGCCAAAATTTCTCTGCTGCATAAAAACAGGAAGTGTGATATTCTACATCTATTCTCTTAACCAAATCACTAATTTTTTATCAACCCATTGCCTACTCCGGGCTTTCTAAATTATTAAATCAAGCCAGGGCTTACAAAAATTTCTTAAGAAAGATTAAATTGATTATTATTATTACTTTAGTATTTATATTTAAAATCACATTTTTAAAATATATGATTAAAATAATTCTAAATTATATTCATTTTAATTTTAAAGTGTGTGTGAATACATTACAAAAATGTACGCATTATGTACATGTGTTAGAGAGCATGTTTTATGTACATGTATATTTATGTGTTAGAGAGCTTTACCTTAATTGTCATAAATGTTAAAAATCCATGCGTGCAATATATAATTATAAGCTGTTTGTGTGGTTTGAAATAATTCACACTTTTTTTTCTGTAAGTATTTTAAAACTCAAAATGAATTAATTCTCTTGAAATTGAAAATTATTAATTTTTATGGAAATATATAAGAGCCATTAGTATAGTATTTAAAAAGCTACTTTTCATTTTTTGTAATAGCAAAATGTCGTCACTTTTGATATTTNTTATTTTACTGTTATAGGATTTAAAAAAAAAGTTATTCATGACATTTAATTTAACAAACTATTGTTGAAAGGGGAAGTAACTTAAATTTAATGGGTTCAAAAATAATTTATTTAAACGCTTATATAATCTACAATAAAGCGCTTGTATTGCTTAGCGTACATTTGAGCGCCTGTGGGGGGCTAGTAGGTGTAGATGTGGGTGGGCCACGGTGGAGCTCTAGAAGTCTTCTCACCTTGAAACACAATTCTCATCTCTTGTTAGAGACACTGGCTGGATCGTGTGTCATCTCCTGCCGTTCTCTTGCTCACTTTCTGGGAGAGGATCTCCTACCGCCCTTCAGACACACGGGGCAATATTCTGTGTCCCACACTCGCTCTCCTCCACACACTCCAATATATCTGGAGGTTCGAGTCCCGCCATTGGCAGGCTTTTATACGGAAATAGGAGCCTTCCTAGATGACAGTCATGAACGTGTGATACAGATGACAGCTCCTCCATTCCTAGTGATAGCCTTGAGGGTGGCTTACAATTTAAGTCGCAATGTCGACAAGTTTTTTAAATCGTATTTTTTATGATTTTACTCCAAAAAATTCTTTACATGTGTTAATTTTCTTTTCTACAAACAAGTTTCTGGCTCAAGGGGCGTCAAATTTCAATTAAGAGGCTTAGTAGACCCCGCTTGCCCTCCTCTCCACAAAAATAATTGTTAATATCTAAAATTTAAAATATTTCTTCGTCATTTACTAAATCTATTTCGCTTTTTGTTTTCTAACTATATATCATCCTAGCTACATCATTACATTTATTTTCAGTCACACTGGTCATTCAGCTCCACCTTAATAATATTCATAATAATATTATGAAAGTATTAAAGATTTTGAATTTTGATCTTTCTCTCTTAGCTTTCAGGTATTTACACTCTCATCCATGTTTAGTTTCTTTATTATATGGAATGAAAATTTAGACTAATGAATGGCTGAGGGAAAAAAAAAAAATTTTTTTGCTCTTATTTTTTCTTCTAGTTTTATTTATTTGATTTTTTAATTACATTAATTGTTACTAATGTGCATTGTAATTCAGATTAAAGTACAGTAAATGTTATAGAAAATATTTTATAATATACTTGACAGAGTATTTCCTGGCATTTTAAAAGGCAGAAATAAATATTTATCTTAGTCAGAGAAAACGCTTATGTTACCAGTCAGTCCAACTTTTTTCTTGATTCTTTTTTTTTAAATCTACAAGTTTAAGTTTAAAATGCACAAATTATTTTTTTTTTTTTAATATCTAAAGTTTTTTTTAAAATTATTTCTTCCACTTAGTTAGCTTTTATTTCAGGAGGATGGAAAAGATGATCAAAGTAACAACTCTTCACTGCAGTTGGAGTATGACCAGGGAGTTGGACTGCAAGAATCAACTGAGTTCTTAGATGGTGAGTACTTTGATAGGCCAAGTGTTTAATAACAGTTTGATTCTCTTTCACTCAAAACTATTTCCTGAAGTACTTTAACTATAATTTATATTTTACCACAATTAAGATATAATAATAAAAGAAAAATTGAATTGAAATTTTTTCAGATATTCATATTTTGAGGTCTCCTAAAACCGCCTCTTTTTTTTTTTTTTTTTACAATCAAGATGTAAATGATAAATAAATTACTAAATTTTAAAATTCATATTAGCACTGCAACATTTATTTTAGTTTCTACCTATAGGATGCCAAAATTAATGTATTTTAAAATATTATTATAGACAAAATACACATATAATGTGTTATAGATACTCCATAAGCAGCAATTTTTTTAAAGAAACTTTTTCTTTTTCCTTGCCGTATAAATAAAAAATAACAAAAATCAAGACATGACAAATGGATAAAAACAATTTCTTTTGTGATTATTAAGCAAAAGTTACATGGAACAAAATATTAAAATTAAAAGCTTTTATTTGGAATATTGAGGCTTTAAGCAGACATGCACAGATTTTCTCAGATGCATTACAACACACACACACTCATACGCATATGCATGCATTCACATTGTAAATATAGTCCCACTTGAAGATCAATCCACCTAAATTCAATTTCCCTAATATAAATCTTACTTAAGATTTTTTTTTTTTTTTTTTTTCTGTGTTAGCCTCCCTTGCAACCACTAAGGGTCATTGGAGGGAGGGGCTATCTACAGGTTGCCACCCTATTTTAAACACCCATGGCTCAGGACAACCTTCTATATTATAAATAAAAGATTGACCTGGGCGGGATTTGAACCCGCGATGTCAGGATTGCGAGACCCGTACGGATCCCCTGAGCTATCCCGGCGCCCCAAGATTTTCTTTTGTATAATTTTTTTTTTTTTTAATCAATTTATCTATTTAAATGCAAATCCAGTCATTCGGACACATATAGAAAACTGAGTTAATTATGTAATGTTTCATGATTTTCTTTGTCAACTGCCTCACACTTCTACTGAATTCTACTGGAATTGATCATAAAATGTCTCATTCAATATCTTGATTGAGTTTATAGTTTTTATGATTGAACTGAAGTTTTTATTCATGTTTCTTTCTTTTCTAATTAATAAGATATATTTTGTTCTCTTTGAGACTAAACCTTGATTGAAACATGAATTAGGTTATAAAAATGACCAAAAATTTCTTATTGGAGGCTTATAGTGCCTAAAAAAAAATTAGGAAAATAGTTTTATTATAATTAATTTATTTTTACTTATTTTGAGGAAGAGATTCACCCCCAATTTAGTCCTCACAGATTTTATTTTATGATTTTCTCTTAACCTATCATTTAGGGCTGAGATTTGAACTCCTTACAATTTAGGAATAAAGTCTCTATGACATATAACGATCAGTAATTGTGTGAGTTTTATATAATTAATATACATTATTAAATAATCTATTATTTAAAACTGTATACTTACTGAGTATGTGACAGTGTGAGTTGAACCCCAAAATCGAAAATGTCTTTCCTTTCTTTAATCAAAATTTCTCATATTATACTTCTGAATCTAAGATTTTATAGATTTTGCTATAGTATATATTTATTGCCCAAATGTATTTTATTAAATTTCTCATTAGGGAACCCAAACTCATTTGAAACATACAAAATAAAGATTGCAGATTAGTTGTTTTAATAAATTAGTGTGAATCTTCAGTTTTCTTTTCAAAGACTAACCAAATTTATCTTAACCAAATCCAAATCCATAAGAATTTTTTAGAAATTTCACTGCTGCAGTTAATATGTACTGCCTTAAATACTAAATTATTAGTCAAGCTAAGGCCAAACAAGAATAATAATTAAATGTACAACTTGACTCAATGACAGTTATAGAAGGTTGAGAAAACATATGAAATGTAAATCTATTACAGAAGTTGAGAAGTCAATGCTACTGTGAGTTCTTCTCAGAAACTTCTTGCAATAAATTGCTGAAGAACCCAAAAAAAAACTTCAAATGAAGCAATTGTTTCGATTGTCAGAAGTGAGAATTTCCTATGATATATTTTGAGTACAGTTAAGAAACTAAGATCTAAATCATACCAAGAAAATTCCATTGACTTTTGCACCTGGTGTATATATTTATATTCTCTTTGCTTATCACTTGGGTTTTTAGTAAATTTGTTTTTCACAAATTTTGATTACTCTTACTTAAACAGTGGCCTTATGTTACTTACATTTTGACATGTCTACTGAAAAGATGAAAACTCTTATCCAGCTTAAATTATCGTCGCTTAACAAGATTTGTTTCTTCCTGAATGACATCTCTTAAAAAGTAGGTACCTACAACTAGACTACAGTATTTGTAACCAAAGAAGGCTGAAGACAGGATCATATAATCCTTGAATATTCACTCTTAGACCAATTGTACTTAAGGCTTGGTAACCATTGTGAGACTGAAGAACAGCTTAAGATTTGCTTGTTCCCATTGAAAGACAAATCATTGTTAAGGTTTCATAATTATACTATTAAGCCTTAAGAATCAATTAGATCATTCATTAAATTCGAATAATAATTTAATTTTAAAAGTTAATTGAAAAATTAAATGAGTTGGTTATTGTGTGAAATACATTTTTTCGAGTCAAATGATTTTGAACTGATAAATCCCAATAAGTTAATAAAAAAAAGTCTTTATAGCTGTAATAAATAACTGAATTATGTGTTTAAAATCCTTATGATTTATAACATTTAAAAATGTTCATAATATATGTAGATTATATAATTATATTTGGTACAACAAATACAATTATAAACTCAAAAGAAATTCAATTCACTTAATGATTTACTTCTTCTTTTTAATAATGAAAGTTGCTTATTTGAGAATTTCGTAATTCTGTTTATTTGACACAATTTCAATTCATTGAAACAAGTTCTTAGAGGTATTTAATGAGTATCAGTTAAAATTGTTTACCTAAAACTGTTAAAGGTTGCATAATAAAATTAGGTAACCTTACTGCCAATAAATTAGAACCTTAATTTCTGATGAAGTTTATTAAAATAAAATCTTTCTCTGCAATTTCATATTTAGAAGATGTCTAATAAAGGTAAGGAATTAGTTATTTTTAAAAGTGAAGGAGAATCAAATTGGTTCATGGAACCCTCATGCTATGCTGTTCTAACGCTTGTGGTGTTTTCCTCATTTTCTTCTAAACCTGGGCTACTCACCGCAATGTCCATTGCACTAAGTAACAAAATAAAATAATCCTTAGAATTTCTTCCTTTTATTTTTACTTGTTGCATTTATGTACTGTTTTGCAATTGTGTATTTTAATTGTCTTAGATTTAAATACTCTGCCTGATTTAAGATTTTTGTTTATCTGATAGTTAACTTTAACAGTCACAACATTTCTTTAATTCACATTATTAACAATGAAAGAAAACTAAGTGATAAATTCAGAAATGAATTTTTTTGTTTTTATAAGTGGTCTAATAAAAATACTATTTCTGAAAAGTATTAACTTATAAAAATAATGTAAAAAAAATGCATATAAAATGAAAATAGCTGATGAAGCCAAAATTAAAATAAATACTTAGATTAACTGAGCTATAAATTCTAAGAATATTTATTTAACACATTCGAAATAATCAAAAACTACATTCTACATGTAAATATTATTTTCTTCCTTCTCCTTTTGAAACAAAGTCATTTTTGTTTGATTTAACTTTAAAATTAAAAATAAATATATTTTAAGCAATTATAAAAATAATAGAAATACTCGGTAACTTGGTTTTTATTAGATAAATAATTATTAACTCATTTAAATATGTTGTTAAACTAGGCTTCAGTGAGAGATTTAATTTTTTTAAATTTAAAAATATGTAATAAGTATGTATTTTGAAGTCTTGAAAATAAAAAAAAATTACCTATTTTAGTGTCAGTATTAATAATTGACTAGTGTCCATTTGGAAGTCTAGTATTAGACCCTGACAGTGTACCTTCAGAATCAATAAAATGAATGATCCTATTTTAATCTCACTAGGGTTTTAGTAACTATTGTCATAAGTAAATGAATATCATAACTAGAATATCTAAATTAATATGATTTATTGTTAAAATTTATAACTACAATTGGATGTTTTTAAATAGACCAAAAAGTTTTTTTAGTTTTCGGTGCTGTATGCAACTCCAAGGTAATTAAACTTTTTTTAATATGAGTCATTTGTACTAGGAATAAGTCATACAAAGTATTGTCCATTTAAAAAAAAAAAAACTATTGAGAGGAAAATAAATATATAATATAAAAAATAACCATTGAAGGGAAGTATTGGACTTCTGTAACTATTTTTTCTATAATCAAGAAAGCCTTACTGACTCAGAAGAAGTTAAATATATGTAAGATAAAGAGTTACTGAGGCTAGACATATACTTCATAGTTCTTTAAAATTATTTTTTGCAGATAATTGATTTTATATTTGTACATTGTCATAATTTGGTAACTTCAAACCTGACAAAGTTTTAGTGTGTATATATAAATAACTCAAGATTGAAGCTGTTTATATCTCCCAGCACTTTGTAAGTATAGGATTAGCTTTTTCCGGCCGATAAAATCTATGATACTTATTGTGTGTGTGTTTGGTGTTTAAAGAATGTGATAAATATTGCATATATTGAAGTTATAATTTATATTACATACAGTTGAATAATTTTAATTGAGTGAGGAAATGGTTGATGTGTATTTAAATAAAAACATATTTGTGATCGAAAAAGTTTTACCCTAAATTTCCAACCCTCCTCAAGGAAACAAGAATAATTTGAGGTAGAGGCATGTACACCGTAGGAAATAACTCATGAAAAATAATTTCTGTCATAAGCTAGCTCCTTGTGTACATGATTCTCTCCTCCATTGTCTCTGTTTCTCTTGAATGAAGGAAATGGACATAGCTCTAAATAAAAACTTGTTTCAAAAATATGTTTTATTTAAAAAATTCTGAATCCTGATTATTTTATCCACATTGCTATCAAAGTTCATCTAATATTCACTAAATAACCTAAATATATCCAAGCATAATACTTTTTTTATTCTATGACTTTTAAAACATTATTCCAATTCATCTCTTCTGAAAACTCTCAACTCGATAAGTAATTGGTATATTTTCTAAAATTCATTCTCAAGCAAAGTTTTATAAAAGTTGCATAGTAAGGAAATTATGTACAAGTTGCACAAACTTACATTATGTAAGATAAGAAAGAACTAGACCCCTCATACAGTCTACAGTTCTACAGTGGTTTCGTGTATTCTATAAATGAAAGTAAATATTTAAAAATCCCATACAAACATTGTTCCAGAGATCAGGTTATATTACTTTTGTTTTTTTCATGGTCAAAGTAATCAAGGTGGATATGTTAGCCAATCATAGACTGCTATGTTCCTTTTTGTCCCAGGAAATACAGCCTCCACGTTACAAAGGCACAATGCAAATTTTACTAAACTTAAATGAATTTCTTAGGCCATAGAAATAGAGTAAATAGATTGTCTAAGAATAAACAAAAAAATAAATAAATTTAAACACTTTCTATTACAGCAATCAACTCTTAATGATTTTTTTTTAATTTTAAAAATTTAAAGAATTTCTTTATCTTTAATCATCCTTCTTTATCTTTCTTATTTAAAGAAGGATTATTACAATTATTTTATTTCCAACCTATTACTTAACTCTATCTGCTGTTATATATTGCTTTAAAAAATGGATCAATTTATATGTGAAATTGATATAAATGTATCAAGGAATAAAAAATAATTTATTCATATAAAGAAAGTCCTTATGAGTGACCAGGTAAAGTGATCCCATTTTATAGATATTTGTCTTTGATTTAGCAACTTAAGTCCCCATTTGAAATCTGGCACATCATCTGACTAAGAATGTCCTACTGTGTTCCCTCACACACCCTTCCCTTGATAAAACCAAATGGAGCTACCTTAATTGTATGGCTACTGCTACATTATTAATTTTTCATAATTTTTTCCCATATTGCTATAGATATATTCACACTTGTGACTGATTCAACAAATTATATTCAATTATTCTTAAAAAAATACTAACTATAATTACCAGTCATTTTCTTAGGTATGTAAGCATAAATTTATATATTTTGAATAAAGCATAGGACATCAACCAACATTAGATAATGCCAATGTGGATCTGTTTTCATGAATCACTGATAGAATGTAGTAATGAGAAACAAGATTGTGTGATTTGCTAATTGATTAATGACCCTTATGCCATTTATCAATTACATGAAGATACACAAGTAAAGAGATGACCAACGAGATACATATATGGAAGGATAAAGAATCAACGTAAATGCAATTGTCAGCTGATCTGGAAAGGTTTACATTACTCTAAATGTTGTAAAACAGAACAGTTAAACTGATGCATTAAAATGGCTGCTTATGTGTTGGGAAAATGGTTATAATCCCACACCATCTCTTCAGAGGACTATGAGCTTTACTCTTAATAATGGGAATGTCGAAATCATTGGCCTAATGATATTTTATTGGAACTACATTGATCGAGTCATCAAAGAGTGTGTGTTTTAATGTTGCATATAGTGATAGATGTGTCACATTCACCCATAATCAGACCCTTCAAGACCATAGCCAAAAGTGCATTTGGATTTCACGGGACCATTTTTATTGAGCTGTTACTTAATTCTAGTATAAACTAGTTCCAAATGGCTTAAGGCATTGGCAGTTATATATATATATATTTGTGCTAAGGCCAACACTTACTGTTTGAAAGTAATTTTCTCAGCTTTATTATGCCTTGGATAATTGTCAACAACTCCCTCCTATTTCTAAAAAGAGCTTAAGGAACTTTTTCTTTTTAGTTATATAACTCCAATTGCACTTCTTACCAATATTGATCTGGAAATTTACTTCGTTCCTTGTTTATTTGTTTTTCAACAAGTTTAATCACATTTGTTTTACATACAAGTTTAATCAAATTGGACATAATACTACATGAATTTAATTTTTTAGTTAGGATTTGGTGGTTTTTTGGGGGATTTAGTGGTCCTGTAAATTTAATTCCCTGATGACTTGTTTAAAATTAGTCTACCATAAGGCATAATGAGGCCATTAATGAGTCACAAATAATTGTTCTAACAATAATAAATATGAAACTCCTTTTAGTGATATAAAAAATAGTTACCATTTTTCTGTTATATCTTCCATAAAACATTTAATTAAGCGTTGTCTTTTTTATCAGACTTTCATGTCTGCCCTTTATTGAATGAATTATTTTAAAACGCTTATAGTCTGTATATAATTATTGGCTATTAAAAAAAAAAGCACTTTCAAAGTGGAGGAGAGACTTCTGGTTTTTACCCATTTACAAAACTTCTCCAACCTATCAGACACAATAAATAGGGATAATTATATAAAAAATGAACAGTGACCCATCTCATAGAAAACCTAAAGTATTCATTAAGATATGTTTTGCCTAAAAGTTTTCTGCTTTATTGAATAGGTACTGTTGCTTTAAGACACTATTATTTATTTTACGTTATTACCAGCAGAACTTGTATGCAAATAAATAATTTTATTGATTATTCTTAAGATATGAAAAAAAATGACTATTTCAGTGGCAAATTTATTAGAATTGTTATTGATATACACAATAATTCCTATAATTAAAAACATAGTCCTTTCTATTACTTTTAAATAAAAGAAATATGCAGATTTAAATTTATATAACTTTTTTTTTGTCATTTAATAATTTGTGTTTTTATAATGAATAATGTTAAGAATTTATAGATATTGCCTTTAAGTTTCTCTAAGTTAATAAACTTTTTTCAATAAATAAAACATTTTTTTGGTACAAGTGAACTTGGATCTCACTTCGTGAAATAGCTTTTGTTCTAAACAGGGATGAAAAACCTTTTCCCCAGTCTAAATACTCATATTGGGAAAAAATTTTATAATATTTTTATTAACATATGATCAGTAAATTTCAAGAAATTTTCCTTCAATTATACTTTTTAATTTCATTTTTTAAGTGTGATTTATTTTAATTGGTTTAGTTTATCAGTCTTAAAATTGATAGATCACCCTTTATGTAAAATCTTAAGTTTTATTAATTAATTTCTCACTAAATCAGTGAATTTTTAAGAAATGTAAAGACTTTTTTTTTTGTTGGTATTGTCTTATATGGTAACTGCTATGCATACAATGGTGTGATGTAACAGCAGAAGTCAGAATGCTGTATCCAGATATAATCCAATAAAAATCTTTATGCTGAGTATAGTTCATAAATATATAGCTAAAAAATATGCATCTTTTATGAGGATGAATAAATGGTCATTCCTCTGCAGGACAGTCTTTTACTGCTTGGAAGTTGTCAGTCTAAGGACTATTATATAAAACCATCCTTTTTTTTTTTCCTTTTTTTTTTCTAGAATTTCTTAATTTTTCAGTATGAGTCTAGTGCCTCTTCACTGTCCATCGGATCTTTTAATCTCTGTTCCAAATTTACCTCTATTTCATATTAAACCCTCATCAATCAGTCTTTCTTCAAGGCCTTTTTTGTGTTCCCAACCACTATCCACTCAATAGATCCATAGAATGTAATTCATTTCTTTAAGTCTTTTATTTTAGAACTGAAATCTATAAGCAACTTATTTTATCTTAAAACCAAGTTTCCATTGTTATTCTTGACTGGATTTAGTATCTTCCATAATATATGTGTATATATATATATATNATATATACATACATATACATTAAAAATACATCTTGCATCCAATTAAAAGTAGTATTTCTGACCCATAAATATAATTAATATTTACCAGTTTGTTATGAATGTGCTAGGCAACACAACAAATTCATTTTGAGTCCTGTTGCTAAAATATTTCAAATACCATCCTTCAATGATTACTGGCAGAGGTTACTGTCACAGACATTCATCATAAAACTATTGCTTTAAAAAAACAATTTTCAGTTAAATTGTAAGTGATGTAGGAAATCAATTCATTGCTTGATTCATTATAACCATACTTAACTGGGTGATAGTTGAGTATAGCAGGATTTTTATCTGCTTTTTCTCATATAAAGAAATCATTGGCATCAATTTCACTACTTATTTAAGCTTGGTGCGGTATTCAAAATATTTTGGAGAAATGAAGGAAAATTTATTCTGTTCACATTCTGCAAAGATTCTTAGCTCAATTGAACTTTTGGCAAAATTAATTGCTTAACTGTAGAGTTGTTATTTTAACTTATAAACTCGATGACTAATAATTACATTGTTATTCAATTTTTAGTTCCAAGTGCAATTGTATTTACATTTATTAAATGAAAACTACTTGGTTTTAAAAATTTCGCTGAAAACTTTAAAAGGTGGCTTAATCAATTTTTTAAACAAATACGGTTTATTTTGAAATTTAACTATTATTCATTATAAATTCAAACTTCTTTGTAAAAGAAAAAAAATTATTTTGTTGAAATACATTATCTGTTTTGAAAAGTGCATTAAAGGTTAAAGTGGGTAGGTTCAAGGAAGAATCGTCTCAAGGAAAAAACAAAAGAAGAAATCTTCCATCCATTGACAGAAGGTTTATTCCACTGCCGCATCTGCTTCAAGTCTGTCAAGTCGAGGTGGCACCATATGCAGACTCACTTCGCCCGGGATAACAAGTGCGTATACTGTGGGAAGGAATTTTCTCGGATAGACACCCTCCGAGGGCATATTCGCAACAACCACCAAAACTACATCATTCAACCAGATGTTTTCTTCAAGAACAATTATGCTTACTGCCTCCCTCCCCCACCTACATTTTTTTGAATGGGGTTTCAATTAATGAATAATTTTTATGAAGTTTAATACTATAACCAAAATTAAGTGTTTCTCTTTCATTCAAAATTAAGAATATAAGGAATATATTATTTTTCACAGCTTTATTGACTTATTATTACTGTTAACTCAGTTGTGAAATCACTCTATGTGCCCCTATCTACTGCAAATATAAATGCAGTTAAGGAGGCATTTATGTACTTGTGTGTGTGCTTCTAGTTGTTGCATAAAGAAAATTTACAAATTTATCAGTATATGTGTGGTGCAGTAATATCTGCTATGCTGCAAATAAAAAAATCACTTCAATTATTTTATGAGCTATGTACACATTTTTTCAGTATGGTTTAAAATTATCAACACTATTTGAGTAGTGCATGCAATATCTACTTTATTACAAATGAAAAACTGCATTTCACTTATTTTATTAATCATAAATAAGATTTTACTGATATTGTTTAAGATTATTGAACTATTTAATTTGAATTTTGAGTTTTCGCGAAGTTACATTTATTACACTCAATAGACAAAAAATATATTTCTGATGTAATTGTCTTCAGCATATATATGAATTTTTTTTTTCTTCAAGAACCTGTTCTGTTTTCTCTTTTAAACTGGATTTTTGTTTTACTTAAAAAATTTCAGCTTCATGGTTTTTTGGTCCTTTAATTATATTTGTCCAATTTTTTCTTATACAAGTCTAAGACTCCAATTTTAAAATGAAATTATGTATAGTTTAAGAATTCCTGATTTTGGATGCTATTTAATTTAACATGTATCTAGATAATCAAAACTAGGCACTAAACTATCTGTTTTGTTCTATTTTAATTTGAGTAAATTAAAATATACTGATAATGGTATAAGTCTCATGCCAACTCTATAAAAAAGTTGAATTTAAAACAAAATTTAATGCTTTTATTGAGAGGGAATAGAAAATAAAAAACTATCTATTTTCTATTCCCTCTCAATAATTGTTTGAAATTTTCGTGGGATAAAATACCACAACTAAATTAAATATTTATAAAGAATAAGAAAGAAAGAAGAAAAAATTTAATGCTCTTTTGAGCTCTAGATCATAATAAATTTAAATGTAATATTTGAGCTTTAAATTTTAATTATTTTCTAATGTAATAATTATTTTTTACATTAGAATAATTAATAAAGAAACATGAAACATCACTAATCCTGTAAATTAATTTATGCAACAACTATATAAGGTACATAATGCACTATTGGCGCAGTATTTGTTAAATTATTACATTATTATTTGCTATTTTTTCCTTAGTTCTCCATCCCAGGTTTTGATTCTCATATTATAACACTGTTAACCAGTGTTAATTCTAAATTCTATTTAGAATTAAAGTTTTATCTTTTTTGTTTTTTTTTTTTCAAATATCATATTCTATATTAATATGGCATCTTCTGCTGTTGGATTCAATTTTTTTTTAAATTATTATTTTCCTTTCATTGTAGCATGATTTGAATGATTTATTTGTTAAAGTACAATTTGATTATGAAGATTAGTAACTAGAAAGAAATTAAAGTGTGTTATGTTAGGCTTAAACATGATTATTTCATTTGTGCATGTCAACATTTTGGCCATACGGGCACATATCTAGAGAATATTGTCTGATTGTATGTATTATTCATAATTTGTTCTACCCCTCTCTCTCTCTCTCTCTCTCTCTCTCTCTCTCTCTCTCTCTCTCTCTGTCTTTCTCTCTCTCTCTCTCTCTCTCTCTCTCCCTCNTTTTTTTTTTTTTTTTAATCGAAGTATTTTTCTTAGTCTGAAATGTTGACATGTAGGACTTAATCCCCACTTTCTTCTCACTTGATTTTCATTTATCTCTGTTGTTGAAAGAAATCACTTGAACTCACAAGAGTGGTTTTTGTTTATTAAGACTGATTAATACGGGTTAGGTTTCATGTGGATTCAGGAAACCGGCGGATGCATCAGCTTGGGAAGAAGGCGAATGAAGCAGTGTTCTTTCCCGATCCGTCCTTATTGGGTATGTTCCGATGCCGGATCTGCAAGAAGTCGGTCAAGTCAAGGTGGCACCACCTCCAAACCCACTTCTCCCGGAACCATAAGTGCCCATTTTGTAATGGTGTCTACTCCCGGATAGATACTCTCCGTACACATGTGCGGCAGAATCATCCACAAGCTGCCCAGCCACTCCCCATGAGGAATCATTCCGTCTGTGGAGGGCTTTTCCTTCCTCCACCACCACCTCCACCGCTTTCCTGAAACTTCTACTTTGCCCCATTACAAAATGCTGACTACAGATCCCATAGCAGCATGTTGTAAATAATTTGTAAAAATCATTGCTGATTGTCCATGGCGTAGAAACAGAGTGTCTTACACATTTCTTAATAGTTGTTTTTTTCTCAGTGCATTTATTTATTTTTGTAGTTAGCTTAGTTGTGAAACAATTTTAATTCATTTGAATTAATATAGTCATTTTTTAAATGATGTATTTGTTTAAAAAATAAATAACTCGAGTATTTAATTATTGCTCTTATTAGGCTGTTAAAGTGGTAATCACATTTTTTTCCATGAATTTGGTTTTTGCTTAATATATAAATTAGTTCGTTATTCATTTTAATTTTTGAGATTTAAAATCAATAATAGTTTGTAGTCTTAAAACAGAAATGTATTTCATAATTTAAAAGCTACTTTTGCAATTGCTATTAAGACATCAATTATTATGTATTGAATACAATGTAGTATTTTAGGCTATTATCTTTATTTTGGTAAAACAGAATACTTTTTCTTTTTATCTCTCTCTCTCTCTCTCCATTTTTTTTTTTTCACTCAATAGATTCACCAATTAATTTGTAAATCCTTATTATATTTTATAGTTCTTAATTTTGTCATTAATAGTTGTATAACATCAGATTAGTTTTTAAGCCTATGGCTTTGCAGCAGAAATGCCATAATTTCCCTAGTTTCTATTAATTAATCAGCAGGTAATAGAGAGTCTTGTAATTCTCATTCTAAAATTACTGTTACGTGCCAATAAAAAATTTCACAACTGAGTTAAACTTTTGTGTGTTTGAATGTTATTTTTCTATGGGATATTTATCTCATGTTCTCTTAAATTAATTAGTGTGAGACATCCTGTTTCCTTAACTACTTGAGGAGAAATATCTAATAACATACATATTCTTATTTTATTATCAACAAGAGCGATTTTCTATCAGAAAATAAAGCTAAGTTGAGCTTAATTTAATTATCCCAAAGTTCTGTGTTAGTCAAGTATTTTCTTGTTTATTTATGTACTCCTCAAGTTATTAGAGATAAAAAATAGTATGTTATTATCAGTCGGCCGAGCTAGATAATGCCATTTCTCGGTACAAAGCGTACTGGGTAGGGTTTTTTCTAGCCCCACTTTTTTTAAATTAAATACTTAATATTAAAAAGGCTAAAGTTGACTTAAATACAAAATTTTGTTTTGTGATTTTTTTACCATTTATGTCAATAACTGTCAGTCTTTCCTTTTATTAAAGGTAATGTTTAATGACCCTAAGGTTACACAGCTATAATTTATCTACTTTCCTTAAGTAAGCATCTATTGTGTTACAATCTTGTGATGGGATGTTCTCAATAAAACATCAAAATAATTGTATTTATCCCTCTGATATAGTGCTAAAAATATCTTTTTTAAAGGTCTTAGGAAATCTTCCTCTTTTTTTTTTTTTTTTTTATATACTTTATTGAAAAATTGTCAATACAATAGTATTTTTACAATTTTTTATCTTCCTCTTTTAATGTACCCTTTTTTGTTTTTGTTTTTTTACAAATATTTGCTTATTTTACAATTTGTTCAATTTTATTTTACTACTTAAACTAATAGAATGTTGTTAAATGGCATAATCTTACTTAAGGGGATGTGTTCGATGTCATCCAGTTGTCACCTTACATAGTGTGGAGCTCTAAGTCATTTCAGACATTGAAGTTAACTGTTAAGTGAAAGGATTTTAGTCTTTCATTTACTGGACAAGCATTAAAATTTAAGGTGTCTTATTTTTTAAAATCTTTTATCAGCTCTTCTAAAAAGAATCCTTAAAATGTTGAAGTAGTTCATCTAAACTGATTCATAGGAGCCTCTTCAAGACAGGTTCTTAAGCACTTTCCCATTAATGTTTCATTTATTACTTTTATGTAAGAATTGCATTTACGACTCGGATACCTGTCACTAGTGCAATTTTCCAACTTTTATGTGAATATTTTTGTAATAGCCTGATGGTTTGGATTTCATGATCTTAAAGTAAATTTTTGCTTAGTCTTTGTAATGTATTTTGGCTTTTGATAAACTCCGTCCTGATTACTACAGTTTTTTCACAGAGTGTCAAAAATAAGTAACAAAAAAATTTTTAATCAATTACATGCAAGGGAATAGAATTAAAAATCTAACAGTCCCAGCCAGGGCTTGAACCTGGATCTCCTCCTATCAGGGCAAGCTTGTTAGCCATTTACACGTAAATGCCCGCCTTAAGTTAAGCACATAATTTGACTTCATTAAATACAAATATTGTTGATTAATATTATTTTCTTTTATTGTGAACCGTAAAAAGTAGGAAAATTATCATTCATAAATTTTACTTAAGTTCAAACTAGTTTGGGTTGAGTGCAAACAAAACATCATGTCAGTACTACTAATTGTTTGAGAAAGCTTTTCCTACTGGAATTTATGATGTTCTATATTTTTATCCTAGCCTGATATAGGATATGTAGTTGAACTCTTAAGGTTGTCCAACTAAAAATTTGCTTTCTGGTCAGGGCAGTAGAGAGGCTTATCTTCTTGGCTTCTTTTTTAAGTTACAAATTTTTAGCTAAAATCCTTCATAGTTCGAACTCTTTATGTTAGTTCCTTTGTTAGATTAAAAAAAAAAATATATGGGTTGAACTATTCATTGATTCTATGAAAGGGAAGCCAAAAGTATGGTATCTTCAAATATGTATAATAATAATGTAAGTTTGAATAGACCTTGTAGTTTGGTAAAGGACACTGTAGCTTCCACTATTTATTATTAACACATAGGTTATAAGGGAATGATGGCTGGGCTAACATCTGTGGTACAGAGGCTGTGCCTGTGGGCTGGCAACTAAACCCATTGAAAACAATCCCTGTCTATACGCACCAATAAGTTAAAATGAAGGATTCAAATTTTGAATTTGAGATTCTTTCTCTAAAATTTGAATGGATCAAGTGGGTGCACCGAATAATGATATTGTTAATATCATCATTGCTGTTATTTTATGTAGATAATTTGTAAAACTCAATAGGAGTAAAATGTCCTTTTTTGTATTATATGAAGTTTTTAAGTAAGACATTAAGAAAGATATTTAAGAATGTCATTATGAAGAGGGATTGTTACCTCATTTTTTATCAACTGTCCTGAAATCAAACTAAGATCTCCTCAGTGTGCCTTAGTGGTCATTTTATCTTTATTAGATGAAATTAGTCCTTTTTTTTTCCTTTATTAAAAACATGAGTAACTCTACTTAGCTTCTACAAGTCATGCATGATGAAGTTTTTTCCTCTCCTACTAGATTCTAAAATCTAGCTTGGAATAATGTGGTTTCCATTCTGTAAAATTTTCTACAATTATTCTCTATTAGCTATTTTGATATAATTTCAATGAAGGCTAATTTCATCCTGTTTAAAAATGGTACTTCAGTATCTCAATTGTTTTTCAAGTGTTTATCTCTTTATAATTATTATAACCGCTCAAAATTGTTTCTGTTTTACCTATTTTTTAAACATTTACATTTGTAATTATTAAGAAAATAAGTAAGCTATTTATATAGTAATCATTAAACACATTTTTATTAGCATTCTATTTTAAGAGAAAAGAATAGAAATCAATCTTTATGGATTTTAATTTTTTTAATAGAGAACTTGTAAAGCTAGAATTATTTAAACCAAAATATAAATTGTTTTAAACAAATCTTTAATGCTGATTGCAATATGAAGCAATACAAATGTTTTCTACTGAATTGTACAGCAGGTTCCAATTGTATTGAATTGTTCTGCATATTTAATTACTTTTACCGCACTACATAAGTATTCTTTGTATTTAGCATGAACCATGTATCATTTATTGGAAAGTGATTATAATGGTAAAATGGTACAAATTTAATGCAGCCTGTAAAGTTTAAAATTTGTTTTTTCTTTTGATGCATATTGTGAAATTATGCATACTCATTCATCTGTTTTCTTAGTAAAGCTATTTTTTTTCTTTCTTTTTTTATCCATAATTTTGCTCTTGTCCATTTTCCCATCTTTTGGGCTGTCCTAAAAAAATTGTTTATTATTTTATCATCTCTCTTATATTTTTTTTATATCCTTTAGTGATATAAAGTCATTATAAAGAAAACAAAGCTTAGAAAATGGAGGTATTAGAAAATAGAATTGTTCTTAAAAAGTTGATTTGCAGATTAGCTCAATCTTTTGGCTCATTGCCACCTAGTCATAATTCGTTTTTTATAGATGTTTTGTGAATCCACACTATTTTTTTTACTGTTATTAAAAATGTGCTAATCAAATGACGTACAATAAAGTGTAATTGGTGTAATACACCAACAAGCAATAAGGGACATTAAGTAATTAAATAGTTCGATAAAAAGTGTTATAATACAATTTTTATCATATTTACACTCTTAAGGAATTGGTTCTTTTCAATCAGTGAAAAAGTCCCTAATTTCCATCTGGCCTTTTGTATTCTTGCTTAGAAAACTTTAATTTTTTCCCTTTAGTCAAACAGTTAGAATAAATAAATCTTCACAGCTGTAAATAAGCATTAATCTCTCACTCTCTCTAAAAAAAGAAAGCTTTAATAAATAATTTTGTGGTTTTCTGTGAGTGACTTCAGTCATATGTGTCTTTTAATTGAAATTAACTAAGTGAGGATTAAAGGAATAATTAGATTTATGTCAATATGAAAAATAACAAAATAGTATGATTGATGCTGAAGTGATAAACAATTGCTCTGTAACTTAGGATTGGCCTTCTCTGCATTACCTTTTTGAGATATCATCTGTCCCTAACAGTCTATCATAGAATAGACTGTCTAATAATTTGGCAAAGTATTGCTTTGTACATGATATCATAGTTTATCATTGTATTTCCAGTATCTTTATAAACCACATTTGTTTAATTAAAAAAAAAAGAAGGAAATTAAAATATGTTTATAAAGATTAGATACTTTTTATGCCTCTCATATGAAACTTAATCTCGTAAATATTATGGTAGATTAATGAACTTGTTATGATATTTTATACTAATATTTTAATCTAGTCAGCTTAAGTACTTCCTAAACTCTAAATGTACATTTAATAAGATTTTGTTTACTAGTATAGTATGTGAAATGATGGACCAAATGTAGAATCTTCTGGCTATATTGTCCAATTGTTTTCTATATTTAGTTCATTATATTGTATTTTATTTTATTTTTTATCGATAGTGGCTTTTAAATTGTGATATAAATGTGTATTACATATCATAAAATTTATAATATTGTTAAAAGTCTTATAAATCATTTATATTTGTTATTTTCTTATGTATTTTTAATAAATAAATCACATCTATAATTTGTTAACCCAAAGTTTTTTTTTTTAGTTCTTAGGGATTTCAGTGATATTCTTGGTACATGTTATATGTATATAAGTTTTATTTTTTCTTAATTGTTATCTATTACAATTAAGGAAATAATTTGTCTTAAAGATGTTAAAATTTAAAAATTACACTTAAGTTGTATTTTTATTTATTTCAAATATTTTCCTTACTTATAAAAATATGAATGTGCTTATTGTAATATTTGTCATGTACCAGATGGTAACATTAGTTAGTATTCAACATTTCTTAAATTATTTAGTAAAATTAGTGTGTGCATTTTGTGTGGTGTTCGTGATAAAACAGTTTCTGCTTAATTATGGATATTAGCACTCACACAGGTATACAAACACACACACACACACACACATATACAAACAACATATACATATACAAGCAACAGAAACAGATACATACTAGATGATGATTTTATAAGGAGAAGGTAAACAAAGAAATTAATCATTCAAAAACAAGTGAAACTCAGTTATATTTTTCTAATTTCTGCATCTTTAGATTATGTTCTTCTGTATTTGGTTTAATATAAAATCAAAGAAATACAATAATAGAATATTACTTTTTTAAAGGATAATCAGCTTGAGGAATACTTGCTCTAATTGTTTGGTGTATAAAATTTTTGTTTTGATTTTATTTTTTTCTCCTTAAAATATAATTAAATCTCTCTCAATTTGTATATTATCATGTATAATATCATTACAATATTTAGTGCTTAATACATATTCCATACTCCTTATTGTCCATATAATATTAAGGAAACCTATATACGTAATATATTGTGGATAATTGGCATTGTGATTTAATTTAAAAGTTTAATATTATTTAGAGTTAGAAATTTTAAGAGAATGCATAATTAAAATTGTTTTTAAAATTTTTATAAAAATAAAATAATTGTTTTCTATTTATGATTGAAAAATGTTTTTAAATGTGGAAACTAACATATACTTTGAATATATTTTGAGTGACTTGCAATGACTTTAAAATATAAAATAAAGCTATTTTGCTTTTTGTTCTTGTGTGTATTTAAACCTCTTAATCATTCTGTAAGGTTATATTTTTTGTCAGAGAAATATTAGATCCCTCCTGTTCTTTTAATTTTTTTTTTCTTAATTTGTATGTTCTCTGCCCAATTTATCTCTCGCTCTATTTTCTTCCCCTGGATTGTTTCGAGGTGTTGATTATCTGTTACAGAGTGCCCCGTAGATGGGCGAAGGGCATCAAGCTATGATGGTTTATTCGTGAGACGGTCTCCTTATCTCTTCGAGTGCTGCCTCTGTGGAAAAGTAGTGACCAACAAGTGGCACCACTCCAAGAGCCACTTCTCGCAGTCCCTTACATGTCCTTACTGTGAGAATAGATATACGCGAAAAGATAATTTGAAATATCACATTAAAACTAAACACAGTGAATTCTTAGGGAATAGTAATGCAACACACAAATTCAGTCAGTGCAAGCTTCAGCCTTATGGCATTGGTATGGATGTTAAATGAAATAATACCTTATGCAACGAAGAATTTCACATTTCTGAAGAAATCAAAATAAAATATTATTTGAACATTTTTAAAGTGACTGAAAACTTTTTTCCCTTCCTATCCTTACTTTTCCTCAGTGTGACATAATGAAGAAGATTGAAACAGGTTAGCCTTATGTTGACAGAAGTCAATACGATTTTACTTACTTTGCATGCCCATATGATCCATGTTAGTTTTGAAAATCATTAACAAGTAAGTTTGGAAATATGTTATGATAAATCAGTTTTCTAACCTAAATCAGAGCAATTTTTTTTTTTTTTTTTTTTTTTTTTTTTTTTTTTTTTTTTTTTTTTTTTTTTTTTTTTTTTTTTTTTTTTATATACTTTATTGAAAAATTGTCAATACAATAGTATTTTTACAATTTTTTATTATTATGTACAATATGATCTGTAGGAGTAAAAAAGCCCAGTGGCAAAACTCCATTGGCTTGAATTAAAAATTCTATATACATATGAGTAACAAAATACAATTATAACTGGCTATATCTTATAAAAGATCACGTGGCCACATACGCTTTAGACGTCGTGGAGGATTGGTTGGGATAGTAAAGGAAGAGAGGGCTGAGATGTAGGGATTAGGGTGACCATGGAGGCGGGAATGGAAGGATTGATAGCGCTTTTGGATGAGGAAAGAAACAAAAGGAATATCAAGGTCATGATGGATTGTTCGGTTGGAAACATAGTAGGGAGCATTGACTATTTTCCGGAGTATGACGGATTGTAGGGATTGTAGCCTTTTAATATGCGAGGATTTGGCACTCCCCCAGACTTCTATGCCATATGTCCATGTTGGTTGGAGTATTGCTGTATATAAAAGTCTTTTGTTTTGTAATGATAGTTTTGAGCATTTGTCTGTNAATAAACACTCCTTCCAGTTCCTCTTTGAAACAATAATTTAGCCTTTTCTTTGGTTTTTATATATTTTACTGCCATAATTATTAGTAATGAAATGTAAATTTGAGCAATCAATAGTCTACTCTTCAACTATAGCATACCTTAGAATGAAAACTCAAGTTAACCTTAATAGCACTGAAGAACAATTACATACCAACACAGGTTTTGGCAATAATATTTATCCATAAATAAGTCTTAAACTAGCAAAACTGAAATAACAAAGAATACGATCAGTTCAATCTTAATAATTGTTTAATAATAATGTGTTTCTGATTGCATTAATTAAATGCTAATGGGATAGAATGGGAAATATTTAATTATATTATCATCCTATGTTAGTTTCTTTCTCAATATTTTATGGTACACTTAAAAATAATTTAAAAAATTTTAGTACATTTTTATGTTTAATTGTACATATAAACTTTTAATAGTAATAGTATTTTTTTTTTTAATAAAAATTAGTTTTTAGCAAATGGAGGTTTACCTTATTCAAAATTTTAATTGGATACTCTATCTTCTATAATTTTTATCTGAATTTTATGAAACTCTTTGAGGTTTCACTTCTTTATTGAATTAGTTTTGAATATATGTCTCTGAATGACAGTAAAGCACTAAGAAAATTTGTTTCCTCAGCTCAAGGTCAAAGCAGACTGCAACTAGGAAACTTAAATTAATTAGTTCTGTAAATTAAACCAATATTTAATGATAAGCTTTGATATAGGTTATCTTTCAGGGACCAAGTAGTCATTCGTATATTACTAAATCATTTACGATGATCACGCTTTTTTAAGCCTTAAAGAGATTATCCTTATAACATTAGTTTAAAAAGTCAAGGTAATAAGTTTGAATTTGGCTTTTCCCCTCAACAGATATAAAACATAACTTTTTAAAATATTTTGCCAAAAGAGCTGGTTTTCTGATACATATTTTATTCAGCTCAAAGAATATTGTTTTGAATAAATTAATGAAGGAAAGGCCCATATTTCTGTTATGAGTTGACATACTCCGCCACCTGGGCTCCTCTTACATTGTCCTGGATGCCTGTCCTCTAATAATGTGTCAATGAAATATTTATTTTTTTAAATGTGTATTCTTATTTTGTAATTTTTCACCAATCAACTTATTTATTATTTATTGACTTACTTATTAACAACTTTTTGCATGCCTTTGCTTGATTAATCTGCATGAAATTGTATGTTTTCTTTCCTATTTACTTTTATCTGTTAATTTCAAAATTTATGTAATGCATTTATAGTTTAGTCATCTTTCATTCCAGAAGCGCTTGAAATGAAACTTAAGTAAGTTTCATAACTTCACAAACTTATATGATTTTCTTCCAAACTTTTTAACAGTGGCATCACCATGTGATAACAGATAATAATTTGGTTGTCATAAATATGTTTCATTTATTAATTGGTTGAAGTGGAAGTGTGAAAATTGTTATTTTTATTTATGGGCTACAGTATATTGACCTATATAGTTGTAGTTAATTGAAATATAGATTAAGTAAAGTGGAATTTCTGGATGCTCATCATTAGAAATATATTTTCTAAAAAGTTTATATGGGTAAGTACAAGCACTTATTTTGTTTAAAGTCAAAGAGGTCTCTTGAGATTTTTTTTTTTAAATTATAAGTTACTTCTCTATTTAAATGTTTTCATTAAATAATTAATTTCAAATAAGTTTAATAGAATAATATAAAATCCTATCCCACCTCTAAATTTGATATTTCATATATCTCAAGATACAAACAGAAAATTAAATAAATATAAAAGGCTCTCCATTATATGCAAATGTCTTAAACCAAATTTAGATTCTATCATCTGCCATATTTCAAGTGATTTTATCTATCAACCTTAAGGGAGTAAAATTAAAGGCTGAAAGTAAGTTTTAATTTAACAACCAAACTATTTATCTATCAATATATTTGTGTTATTTCGACTAAACACTAGATTTTTTGTTTTTATCGTGTATCTTCAATGATAGTTTTGTTAGAGAGGGCAAGAACTTAACATTAGTAATTACAGTGTATTTTGTCATTTGCTTTGTATATATGAAACTACTGCAAATTTTTAAGGAAATTTGAAATTACTACCTACTATAGTCAAATTATAAAAATTGAAAACTTATAGGTACTAACTGATTTTCATTAAAATTTAAATTAAGTCTCTCTGTGAGGTATCTAATTAAATTTAAGCAAGCTCAGAACACTCAGAAGGGGTTAAAGCCTTAAAATAAACTTGAAGATTGCTTGCTAGAGGTGTATAGACCTCAGGCATTTTATCCTTGGCAAAGGCATTGAATGGTACTTATTTTGTTCCCTTAGTTTTTGTCGTATCTCCAGCATTTGTAATGCTTAGAAATTATTTTGAAATTCACATGGTTCCTTCTTTTTCTTCCTCCATTTTGCCTTTCAATTTTGAGTTCACATTGTTTATTACTATAAATTATTAAAGTTTAGTTTTATTACTTAGTTAGAAAATAAATAAAGGAATAAATCTTCTTATTTTGTACCTTCTGTAAAAATATTATGTAACATAAATCTTAAAATTAAATTTTACTTCCATTTGGCTTTGTAATTTTGTTCATAATACTAATATCTATGACATTAATTATTATTTAATTCAGTCTAAACCTCCTCTATCATTTAATTTAAACTGAAATAGGATGTTCAGGGAGTTTGCCCTCCCAGCCCTCAAAGAGACATTATAAAATATCTTCCTAAATATTCGTCTTTTTTAAAAATTTTATAAGATTATAACTGTTAAAGAGTTATATTTTACACCTATTATGTTCTATTCATTTTTCCATAACACTGATGTTAAATATGTTAATTTTAACATTACTGTGTTTGAAAAATGTACAACGGACCATAATTTTTTTTTCTTTTTGTAAGAACAGTGAACACTTGATAAAGTTTTTCAGAAGTAAGGTACCAATGTGAATGGCTTAATGAAAGGTTATTTGTGAATTGTTTAACTGAAAATTGTTAGTCGATTAAATTAAAGCCCCTTTATGCGTAGTGGAGCTTTTTATAAAATCCTGACTTGCAGAGAAGAGCTTTCATTCCTCCTGATCAAATAATATGTACCCTGCCATGTACTATTAATATGATTTGTTTATTTTGTCATAAAATAAACAAATTATATTAATAGTACATGGCAGGGTACATGTACTATTAATATGTCAAAATGAAGCTATATTAAAATATAGCTTCATTTTGTCTATTTTTATAATCTTTCTATTTGGAAAAATATTTCTTTTAATTACTCTGAGATCATTCACAAGCATGTAAATAAATGCAAGGTTTACTGTTGGGAAGCTTCTTATCAAACTTATGTATATACCCAAACTTCTGACAAGTCTGTCATGAATAAAACATTCATAACATTTACATGTTCTTGTAAAAGCATTTAGATACACCATTTGAAGCCTGAAGCACACTCTATAATGAATGTAGAATTAGAAGATTATGATTTGCCATGCAATCTAGTAAAAAATTATGTACTTATAAAAATATTATTTATTATTAAACAAGTCTTAATAGATAGGAAAAAGTTGGTAGCGTATGGATGGTTGTGTTTTTTAATGTTTATATTCCGTATCCTTGAGCTTGCCTTTATTTATTGAGTATCTGTAAGTCATACTAAATTATAAATAAATTTTTAGCCTGACTTCTATCAATAAACAAATTGGAAGAGGAACAACCTCTAAATCGGAAAACAAGTTATGGAGTCATCATAAGGACAGTACACTTGCATATTTCTCATTGTCTTGAAAATTGTTTGATATAGTCTGGGCAGAAGATATACAGCAGATTAGAGACAATTGAAGTTATAAAAGGCAAAGTGATAGACAAAGCAAAAATTTACTCAATATTGTTCAATGGAAAAAGTGTTTACTATACAGTGGAGGATAGAGCACAGAAATAATAGTTCACCTATTCTCTTTGTTGCACCTAAAGTAGGAGATTCCTGAGCTCCAATGATGGCTAATAAAATATTTAAGAACTTGTGCAGTGAAATATAACAATTGGGAGAGAGAGAAATAGGCATACAGAAAATTTTAGTTATTAAGAAATTTCTCGTCACTTTTAAACGTAAAGAGAAAGGCTCTAATTTTGTTATTGAGCCAAAGTGGAAGAATAGGAGGGGGTTGCATGAAAATAAAAACATTTTCTTTTGTTGCAGCAGACATAATATTTATTTTGAAGCAATCAAATTGTAAACAGATTTGTTTATCAATAAAAGTCACATTTTATATTATATGGAAGTTTCTAATTCAAATATTCATCAACTAAGATTAATTCGATTAAAAATTTGCTTAGTTTACACAAGCTCCTCTGCAAGGCAGACATTAAGTTAGCTGTGAAATATGTCAACCAAAAATTATTTTAGAACATATAAATAAAAGTCTATATCGAGACTTTCTAATACTAATTGAAAGTTCTGTTGATTTTAGGCGAAGTGGAAGGCAGCATTTAGTTGTACATAAAATTGAATAGTTAAGTAATTGTTAATAACTTCATTATTATAGTTTGTGCAAAAATTTATATAACAATCAATTGGAAGTTTATTTTTTAATCATTTATTTTCTGTAAAAAAATTTATGGAACAATCTTATTTCAATAAAAAAAATTATTAAACTTAAAACTGGAGAAATAAACATTTTGCCATTTTTAATAAATTTTTGAATATTATTAACACTACTAAATTTTTTTAAAAAGAAACCACTTGCTTAAAATATATGAATGAAGCTAATTATTTTAAGGAAGTGCATCTAGCATGAATGTAGTATATTTTTATCATGAGGATTGAAGTACATCATACTTATAACTAAAAATATTTATTAGAACTTAAAATAGATTACCATGAAAGTTGTAAACTTTATTAATAATCAAAAGGCCTAAGTGTGGTGGTTTAATTTAAGGTCTTTAAAACACTGTATACTTCCTTGCATTGTTAATCTTCTTTGCATGGAGAAAAGAATAATATTACCTTTTGATAATCTAACCCAGCGACCATTTAGGTAAATATAATTTAATTTTATACATCATCAACTCAAAGCGACAAAAAATGTTGACACATAAAATTAAATATCTTCTGAAGAACAGCATTTCCTTGAACATACAGTTTGATTTGTAAAATATCTGAATCTCAGTGTTTTATTTTACAATTAAAACCAATAAATACATTTTTGTTTGAAGTTTTAGCCTTTTATGTGGACGATATTTAAGCAGATATCCTTAAAATGAAGACTTTACAAGGTATCTTCACTGTTCCCGCATTAGAGAAGCTACTAATATGGTCTTTAAAAAAAAATTATATATATA
>KZ806879.1:214683-244977 GCA_000696205.2 Oncopeltus fasciatus
TATATATTAGATTTTGCTTTCACAAATTTATTTTATATCAGTATATTATAAAATTTATTGATTAACTTAATGCAAGAATCTTGATGTTTTGATTATTTCTTTTACGCCAATGTCTGCTATGGCCAATGCAATTAATTGGCTATCAAGTTGAAATCATGATCTTAAATTATTATTTATCAGTGATCTTTGATGACATTTGGTAAATAAAAAAATATGTATAAAATGCTCATACCTTTTTTATTATTTGTCATTTTATTCAATTTTAGCACTAAACCCACTATATCTTTCTTACAGATATTTTATTTTATTTTGAAAGGTCACTTTCATTGGGACAGAAACTTTTATATTTAGTTGGCCTTTCCTTTTTTTATTAATTGCGGTGTATCTTTGTCAGGTTCTAGATCAGTGCACATGAAAATGGCTTTTGACCGGCTACCAGGCTGCACAAACCTCCACAGGTGTCGACTCTGTGGAAAGGTTGTTACTCACATTCGAAACCACTATCACGTCCACTTCCCAGGGAGGTTTGTCTGCCCCATCTGCCAAGCCACCTACACACGGAGTGACAACCTCAGAACTCACTGCCGCTATAAACACTCGCTCTCAGAAACTTTGGCTAAAATCACAGAACCAAAGCCTGATATCAGAACAGACGGTGCGGCATGAAACTATTTATTTTTCCCTCCACTGATTGTGATATTAATACAGTGATATTTTTACTTTGTTGTTTTGAGGTAAAGTCTATAACTTTTCCTTGCAATTATGAAATAATAATAACGGTAATTTGAGAAAATATAGCATATTATATATATATTTTTTAAATGATTCGTTATAAAACTTACCAGTGAGCTGTTCTAAACAGCTGAAATAAAGGCCTTCCAAGTCATTAATATTAAGTATGGGAATGGTGTTTTCCAAGCTCTTTTGTCACTGTGAGTGTAAGAGAATAAAATATTTTTAATACCAAATGCTAAAAGTTTTAAAATTACTATGTTTTTTGATTTTTATTATAATGGAAATAATTTAATAGAAATTGTAAATTAATGTTTTGCTTTTTAAAACTCACCAAATAACTTTTCTATAAATTTTATTTCTTGTCTATGTAATTAGCATTTATAAAAAAGAGTGCAATGATAACGGGTTTATGTGTGAGTGTGATTGTAACTGTAATTATGAATGTCTTCGCACCAGTACACTCACAAAAGTTGTTTTTAGTGCAATTGTTATATTTATATTAGTCATTTATTGGTATTAAAATACCATTGTTAACTGATATCGATTTTTAACTGTCTCCGGTATTAAGGCGGTATTCAGTTACATTTAATGTTTTATTTTTAAAGATTTATTTGGTTCTAATTCTGTATATAAGAAAATATATATAGGTGATATAAACTTGCTTAAAATATATGAATGAAGCTAATTATTTTAAGGAAGTGCATCTAGCATGAATGTAGTATATTTTTATCATATATTCTAATTAGGTTGCATGGAAGGCTCATTAATTAATGATTTTTTGACCATTAATAAGGCAAATTAATATATTATAGTATAGTTATGTAATTGCCAGAAGATGAAACAAATTTTTAAAGGAAATATTTTATTAAATAAAAGCTAATGAATATATTGTTAAATTTCCTTTGATATCTAAATAATATCAAATGAGAGCAACACTTTTCTGATCAGTAACAATTACAGTTTTTAAAACTATCAAAATCATTGGGTTTTATAAAGGCCAATTAAAAAAAAAAAAAGAATATTGTTGACAGAAAAAAATAAAAAGAACATTTTATTTACAAGCCTTAAATGACTTTTTCTTTTATCTTAAATGACCAATGTTAAAAATATGTATTTTGGGAAACAAATATATTCATCTAAGCTTTGTGTGGGGCGTCAGGATAGCTCATGTGATCTGTATGGGTCTCGAAATCTGGTGGTGCGGGTTCAAATCCCGCCCAGGGCTTTTATCAATAAATAAAAGCTCATCCTAAGTCATGAATGTTTAGAATGAAATAGCAGTCAGTTGATAGCCTCTTTCTCTATGACTCTAAGTAGTTGAAAGAGAAACTGCTAAGACTAATTAAAAAAAATTGTGTTGCCAGTATGTGTTCGCTTAATTTCTTTGTAATGCAAAGTCATTTGCTTCTTTATTTAGGGAGAATTTAACTAATAATTTTTATGCATTTCTGATTCATCATCTTTTTGTATTTCTCATTCTTTATTGTCTTGTTTCTTTTTTATATCTCATTATTTTGTCTCACATTAGGTGTTACAGATGTGACCTATTTAAAAACAAAAAGATACTCTGAAAAGAAAAAAAAAAAAAAAAATGGTCTATCACAAAAAGCTGATAAACTAAGCAGATTTCCTTTGTTTCATTAAGATTAAATGGCAAATTAAATATCATAAATCAAAGAGAGCAATGAGTTTGAAAGGAAAAACCTCTACCCTGGCTATAAAATTATTTTCATTTAATAAGAATTGAAAGATTTGTACTTTTTCAAAATATGTTATTATCATGGGTTTCAGCACTTTTATTACTTAAAAATGTTGGCTTACATTAAATTTTTAAATTGAAAAAGTGATATTTTATCAGTCATAACTTTATTACAAAAGTTTTCTTTCTACCTTACAGGAATCTTTGTGTCCATTNATTAACATTTATAATAATATATTTAATTGTTGTGTGTACGTGAGTGTGTGTATTTATTTATAAAGATATTCACCATAAATAACTTCCATGAGGAAGGAGGGGGTGGGGATCTGTTGTCGAAATGGAAAAATCTACATAACTGAATTCTGGAAAATAAAGTGATGTGAGGATATCTTGAATGGGGAGAGGGGCAAGGCATTTAGATACAAAGGAATAGCAGTGATTCTAAGAATCAGTTAGGGGAAGTGTAATTAAATGATCAAGGATCAGAAACCTTAGGGTTCATGGACAGGTATAGGAGAAATTCATGCCAAGGCCACTTTCTTTATTTATTTTTTAATGTTGAAAATACTTGAATAATTTGTTTTTAATTTATTTGTCATTTCTGCCATTAACTACTTTAAATTAATCTAATATCTTGGCATTTTGAAAAATTGTTTATGTGGAAAAGGTAATTTTGTTTTGTATCAAAAGTTAACTTTAATGTCATATATCTCTTGTAATCCTTATTCAGTGATAACATACTATGAAGCTTGTGAAAGTACAAAATCTAGAAAATATTCTATTTATAAAGGTAGTTATATAGTCAAAAGATTTTACTCTTTAAAAATGGAGATTCCTTATAGTCTTTTTTGTCTTGTTTTTATTTTAATTTCCGAAAAATAAAAAATACAGCACTTGCTCTCCAGTTTCCTCTAATAATTTTATGTAAATTATGAATTTCACTCAGGCCGGCAAATTGTTTAAAAAGTCTATGAAACCTTTCTTAAGTAAGTAATGTAATTCACAGTTAATATATACTTAGGCTTTGATTTTATATGTTTTTAATATATATTATATATAAGTAAATACAGGAGTATATTATGTGTAATTTATTTAAATAGATGCTTATATTTATTTGTATATTTTTTATGTTTTTTTTATATATTTTTGAAGTTAAAAAAAAAAAAAAAATTATTTGCTTAAGTGAATAGCAGATAGCGATTTTCCTTATGATTTAGTTTATTTTCTTCAAAAATGCTTTTGCAATCTAGATGAAAAATCTCTGATTCAGTTTCAGGTTATGTTTATTCTTGTGAGTTAGACTATACTTAGGGGTCACAAGAAAATTATGACAGAACCTCGATTCATAGCTTCATTTCGATATATGAGTTCCAGTTCATCGTACTTAGTCAGCAAGATGCCTCAGAGTATTTTCAACTGCGTCACATGCAGACATGTTTATGACTGACTAGTGCGTGAGGTTTATATAAATTTTCTAAGAATATTTGTCTATGTATGATATTCACATAAACTGTTGAATTATCATAGAAAAGCTGTATTTTCTAAAAAATTTCTAGTTGCTTCAAATTCTAATGGTATATCAACAATGCCAGTTTTATTGATTCAATTTGTTTAAAGCAGTCAACTGCAAGAATGGTTTTTCCTTGAATTCTTTAAATGTTATCAAAACCATTAAAGAGGAGACTTCATGGTATGATCTTTGGAAATCAAACATTGCTCGATATGGTAGAGAATAACAATTACTTGCATAATTAATGTGTAAGTCTTCATAAGGATAAGATTTAGAATTTAAAAAACCTGAGATATTTGTTAAATGACAATGGATAAATGGCTCATGAGAATTTTTTCTAATTGCATTGAGGCGAGGTTTTACAAGCCAGAATTGTCATTGCTCTGCTTGTTATAATCTATATTGTACATTTTAACTTACGAGGAAAAAATATATTTTTTTCTCCTCTTGTCAGCGCCTTTATAACAACCCCCATCTGTATTCTTTTACCATTATATATCATAATTTCCAACAATGTTTACTTAGTTTAATTTTCCCAGTTTCATCGCCTTCTTGTGTTATTCCTTCTTGACTAAGTCTGATTAGAATTAGTTCTTGCTTAACATTTATTATGATTTTAAAATTATCTTCAATGAAACTCAAGAGATGAGAAAGTAGAATACAGCAACTGAAGAGCTCTATTGGGAATGTTATAATCAAGTGATCTTCCCAGCTCCATCTCATCCACTTAATCGATTTTAGTGAAACTACAGTGGGCCTAATATCTGAAGGCCCCTCAGCACTGTCCTTAAACATTTAAAACACTTCAACAGAAACTATAAAGTGTATACAAAATTTTCCAGGTCTGTCTAATGGTAAATAGTCATTAACCTGCCCGGTATTTTACATTTCTGTTAAAGTGTTTTAGGACAGCTTTAAGAGGTCTCTGATATTGGACGCACTGTAAACTGAAGGGCATAGTAGTGGCAACTCCTGGATTATGAAGCCAATCTGATTCTACTACAACTTGTACCTCATTTCATCGAATAAAAAACACACTGTTGATTGAGCCCCATCTTCTTTTGATAGTCATCTTTCCAATTATGAATAAGGAAATTGGGAATGGTATTCTACCTTATCGATGAATAATAGTTGTTAATAAGCTTTGATGATGTAAGATACTCTTTCAAGACATCTGCCTGTGTTTGCTTTACTTCTCGATCTTTTATAAGATAAGTTTTATTCGTCATCAGTTTCATGTCAGTCATAAAATTATGGGGCTAGGTTTTTAAAAAAAAGTTTATAAACTGTGAATTACTCGTAAGACTTCTCTCACCTGAGAATATCCAGTTTGGATCGGTGGGCTATAAAATTGTAACAAAATAATTGCTTGTGTCGCCATTACTCTTTAATGTCTGGCGTGGAGCTGATGAAGAATAAGATCATTTATACTTTATAATATAATTGAGTAAGTAAACTTGGGACCATTGTTCGTAAATAATTGAGCAAGTAAACTTGACACAATTCCTTGTAAGCATACAAAGAAGTATCTTGTTACATTTTAGGATAAAATGAAATTCTCCACCATTTTAAATAGGAGACTAGTTCTGGTGAAGGTCCCCTGTTACCAAGAAAGTCAAAATATTTTTGAAATAAATCATTTTTATTGCAATACACCCTGTGAGAGCCAGGGCTAATTGAAAAATATAAATTCATAATTGTGCATCAATATGCACAATCAATGAACTACCAGCATTTACTCTAAAATCCACTCTGTTTTCGTAAATGGGAGTTTCGTAGTATTTCTTTCAAATGGCCTTAATAATAAGAAAAGTACACTGCTTTTAAGTTGACCTTTATCCTAAATCTGCAAATAAAAGGCCTAAAGGCAACAACAGAAGGAGGGTTATAGTTGATGTGGGTTATAGTTGGCATCAATAAGCCAACCTTCCGTTGTCCGTGACTTGAATCTCTACCAAAAAGTGGACACTTCTAGACAACTTTTCTCCCCCCTCGCCGACCTACCCATTGGAGTCCTGAAGGAAGATGAATACATCCATACCATGGACCTTTTCCAGCGCGACCATCTCTTCCAGTTATCCTTTATTTCATCCGGCTCATTGTTATCGTAGGATCGTAGATGCCAAGGACCACAACACTCCTACCATAAATGGCCATATCTCAGGGAACATGAAGTCAGGTACATTTTAGAGAATTTTTATGTTGAAAAAGAAATGGAAAAATACAGCGTATAGGCAGAATTATTATAAAGGCTAGAGCAGAAAACAATATCGTATCACTTTCACTTCAACATTAAAAGAGGTTGCTTCATTAAGAGACACATTGTTATGACGATAAAATTTCAGAAAATTTATGACGGAGCATTCCAAAACTAACATGGTATATGTGGTCAGAGCTTAGTAAGCAGAAACATCGGAAGTCGCTTAATCCTTGTAATTCTCTCATCGTCTCCGATTATCTTTCATAGATTAAGGTAATAAATGCCCCTCCTTTAGATTCACAGATAGATCCTCCTCTTGACGTATTCTATTTAAAATGCTATATCTCAATCTTTTTCAAGAGTTCCATGGTGATGTCACCTGGTCTGGAAGACTTCCCATTCTTGGAATCCGTAAGTGTTCGCGCCGTAATCCTCCATTTATCAGTCCCGAGCGCCCTAATCTCGGCACAGGGTGACTCACCTGAACTCGCGACCCTTATCGCCTAAATGCAGTGTCCCCCTACCTCTTTCTCACTCTGCTTCCAACTCTCACTCTGCTTCCAGCTCTCACAGGAGACACTCTGCTTCCAGCTCTCACAGGAGACACTCTGCTTACAGCTCTCACAGGAGACACTCTGCTTACAGCTCTCATTGGAGAACTCTGCTTCCAGTTTCCAGAAACCACTCTGTTTCCAGTAAATACAAAGTGTTTTAAAGTATAAAAGTTTTAGTATTTCGTGCCGCCTTATGCGCCTCCAATTCGTAATACAGTCCACTTCTCTTCGTTCACTCACCGCTGCCATGCATCCCCAGAAGGTAAGTGCTCTGAATTTTTGGGTTTTTCTCTTGGCCGAGTTAGAGACCTTTAATTTCAGGGCCGCTTTGGAGGAAAAACTGCAGATGAGTGAGAGGATCGAACTACCTGCTGAAGCTACCCTGTAAGTTGCTACCTCTTACATTCTATTTTTTCTTTCTTTTTCTTTTATTTTCAATATTAAATATTTACTAATTTCTAACCAGCGAAAACGCCGCCACAGTAAGTGTTGCTGCTACTTTGTGCTCTATCACCAAGATCTCGTCTGCTCCACTGGACGTATCAAATACCCCCAAGTATCTTTTCTCGAGACCTTTTCACACATCCAGTTAACAGGATCAGACGATAGCCTGACTACTCGTGAGTTAAAATCCCCTAGCAGTTCTACTTCCCCATTGGCTTGGGCAGCTTCAATTTCCCAACTTAGCTGGAAGCCTCGGTTACAGTAGAAGTCAAGAAAGAAGAGAATTGACAGCGCATTTACACCGGTCGGTTCCCGTATTGTGTCCGAAATCTACTTATCCAGTAAAATACTACTGCGTCTACATTAATCAAGAAATTCCAGCTAGTCTTACAGGCCTAATGATTGAGCTACTGTTACTTGCCCTCTGTGCTTCACCTTAAAAGGTCCAGCTTCTCTTACAAGTCAAACGAAAAATCAATTGTGATATGGACTTTACTGCCTTAGGCGAGAGGCCTCTAGACAGTGACCGATCCTTGCTTGTTGGCCGCCTCTTGGCGTTGCTTTGCTTTGCGAGAGAAAATGCAACTCCCCATAACAGTCCAGTGACAGAATTACTCTGACATGACTTCACTACGTAGCCGCCTAGAGGACTCCCTCTCTTTTTTACTAGTCCATTGAATGAACCACTGTAGTGTGGGCTGCTCCACAATGCGTGAGAGTCCAGCTCCTCTAACCGGTTCAGCGATAGAGCTAATA
Source organism: Oncopeltus fasciatus (assembly GCA_000696205.2). NCBI lineage: Eukaryota > Metazoa > Arthropoda > Insecta > Hemiptera > Lygaeidae > Oncopeltus > Oncopeltus fasciatus. The sequence continues at coordinate 222,582 of KZ806879.1, forward strand.
AGCCACTATAATAGAACTAGAGCCTCAGTTTTGTGGGTATCGCTGCTTCGAACGAAATAATCCATCTTCTTTTGCCAATCCAGTGATAGAGGCACTGTGTCATGCTTTCTCTGACTTGTTTGAGAGAGACTGGCTCCTCTGACGATCCAATGACAGTCTCTGTGATTCTCTTGTAGCCTGCGTCCTATTAAAGTCGTCCTCCCTTAAGGATTTGTTATTTTTCCATCATAATGTGTGTTAAGGGTTAAACAGTTTTTGTGAAGTATCTACTTAACAGTTGCTTCAAAATTAAAAAAGTTTTAACTCTCTCAAGAAATAATTTCTAACCATAACGATGCCTTTCTGTTCAAATTATGACTTATGTTTCCTTCTAATAATTGCTTGAGGGATGTTCAAACTCTTCTACAACTTTACACATATCTTTCTCTTCTTAACTACTTATATAGTAGCAAATATTCAGCGGATATTTTTTTATTTTATCAAAAATCTGCATGGAATTTTAAAAGAATATTACGATGGGTAGGTAGCAATTTAACTTTTAAATTAAACAAATAAATTACAAGTCATATATAATTACAAAATTAATAGATTTTTCATCTATTTGTTAAACATTCTTCCTTTTCAATATAAAATATATAATTCCTTCCCCCACACTTATCCATACTCACGCTACCTACGACTTTGATGATATGCGAAAGACGGAGCATTAAAGTGTACTGGTCTTATTATGTATGGACTATTTTTCCCCGGTTGTAGTGCTTCGTCATTGGAGTGCTTCTTACATAGAATATTGATTACACAGGTTTAAGGCAATCCTGCCAGTACGCTCTAGAAGTCAGCTGGTAAGCGGGTGGGGCCACTGGAATGGGTGGTGGGGGGGGGGTGCGACCTTCTCCCCCCAGAGAACCCCATCCCCACCCAGTGCACCTCGCAATCACACTTTCTTCTCCCTAACAGCTCGGGCAAGACTCTTTCACAACATTCCTACTGCCCGGAGATGCTTCTTCGATGTCTCTCTGCCATGTAATCAAGACGCATTTCTGATAAGGGAGCACTTGTCATCGACATGCTTCACATTCTCGCTGGTATGTCGCCTTATTAAATCCATCGCTTAAAAATAAACAAATTAACAAAAAGTCCACTATTTTGAAAACGGGTTTGTTTTTTTTTCATTCATTTACGCTTCCTTTGATTTTTATTATTATTTTTATTTGTATTTAACCAAATCCTAGCAAATAAGGTAATTTTCCTTTGACTATGGAGACTTTAATGCCTGGTCAAATAGAGAAATGTTTTTACAAGACGAAAAATATAAGTATTATATTAAGGAAGTATGTGGGATAAAGAAAAATCTTATCTTATTTGCCACTATAATATTAAAAGTCTATAATCATAATATTTTACTATACATTTCTCCACTTTTAGGTATTTAAAGGGATATTTTTCTTTATAGATTTATAATAAAAATTGGTATGGCTAATTTTAATAAGGTAAAGTATTTAATTATTTCAAATATGGGCATTTAGTCACTATACTAATTTATACTTTACCCTAGAATTTATTTGCTACTAATATCTGTCAAAATAATAATGTTATCAAATTTTATGTTAAAATGGGTAAAGCATTAATAAATTATATATATAAAGCATATGGTATCATATCTATATATATTATGAAATTTTGTACCCAGAAGGAGATGGTAAAATCAATCTTAATCTTATTTTGTAAAGTTTTCCTTGCTACTTAAATTAAGTTTCATAAAAGCTACAATATTATTAATGTTTTAACTACTCAATATATTCAATTAAATCTACAATTTCTTGTGAAAAGAAATTCATTTGTACATTCGATTAAAAATTAGTAATATCAGTGAACTAATGAGTTTGATCAAAATTATTGTATTATGAAGATATTTTTTAAACATTTATCATAAATCTCTTTTCAATCTTTGCCATGCCAAACTCCCTGTTTATGTGCTCTTGCTAATAATAAATAAGCTACAATATTAATTAAATTTTTAGCCATATTATTCAGTAAGCTAACTGAACACTTCTTCATAAATTAAATTTGTCCATTCAGCTTACTAATTAATATCTTTTAGATTTGATTAGCAAGAATGCTATATTAGAGTTCAAACTCATTTTATTAAATTATTGAAATGAAAACTTATTTTTAAATATTTGATAAATATATTTTTGTTTATAAAATTCTTTTGTCAAATGAAAAACCCTGATTTTTACTCCTTGTTGGTAATAATGTTTATTAGGATGAATAAGTAACTGGGATATGTAGGCTTTATTCATCTGAACAGATCATGCTGGTGTTAATCATTTCTTAGAGATGAACAGCAACTCTTAGCTATTCATTTCTGCCTGAATTAAATAAATAAGTTTTCTAAATAACTAAACCAGCTTCGAATGGTAAGCTCTATTCTAAGAAACCCTACCTTACTAACTTTGAATTAGTGTCTCCTCCCTCCTCCTTTTCAAATATCATTTACAAACCTGCTACTTCAAAAGTATATTAATAACAGCATGTTAAAATTGTTTATTAATTTTATTGTCATAATATATTATAATAAAGCTTTTTAAATTAAATTTCATATTAATGAAATCAAATAAGTTATAAAAATAAAATAAATCCAAGTTGTTGAATATAAAAAATGTACCCTGTAATAAATAAAATATTATAGTAGTAAGGTCATTTCCTGGTGAAATGTAGGACAAGTGGCAAAGTATAGCACTGTTAAGGGCACCCTCAAGGAAAAATTAATTATGGTACATGTCGGTGTTGTAAGTGCCAAGTGTGTTCCCCTTGAACCTTCTTTGGTTTTTACCTGGATTGTTTCTTAAATTACTTTGTAAGATTCATTCAAATCAGTTTTGTTATTTTTATTTTTTAATTTTAAGTATATTTTTATCATATATTCTAATTAGGTTGCATGGAAGGCTCATTAATTAATGATTTTTTGACCATTAATAAGGCAAATTAATATATTATAGTATAGTTATGTAATTGCCAGAAGATGAAACAAATTTTTAAAGGAAATATTTTATTAAATAAAAGCTAATGAATATATTGTTAAATTTCCTTTGATATCTAAATAATATCAAATGAGAGCAACACTTTTCTGATCAGTAACAATTACAGTTTTTAAAACTATCAAAATCATTGGGTTTTATAAAGGCCAATTAAAAAAAAAAAAAGAATATTGTTGACAGAAAAAAATAAAAAGAACATTTTATTTACAAGCCTTAAATGACTTTTTCTTTTATCTTAAATGACCAATGTTAAAAATATGTATTTTGGGAAACAAATATATTCATCTAAGCTTTGTGTGGGGCGTCAGGATAGCTCATGTGATCTGTATGGGTCTCGAAATCTGGTGGTGCGGGTTCAAATCCCGCCCAGGGCTTTTATCAATAAATAAAAGCTCATCCTAAGTCATGAATGTTTAGAATGAAATAGCAGTCAGTTGATAGCCTCTTTCTCTATGACTCTAAGTAGTTGAAAGAGAAACTGCTAAGACTAATTAAAAAAAATTGTGTTGCCAGTATGTGTTCGCTTAATTTCTTTGTAATGCAAAGTCATTTGCTTCTTTATTTAGGGAGAATTTAACTAATAATTTTTATGCATTTCTGATTCATCATCTTTTTGTATTTCTCATTCTTTATTGTCTTGTTTCTTTTTTATATCTCATTATTTTGTCTCACATTAGGTGTTACAGATGTGACCTATTTAAAAACAAAAAGATACTCTGAAAAGAAAAAAAAAAAAAAAAATGGTCTATCACAAAAAGCTGATAAACTAAGCAGATTTCCTTTGTTTCATTAAGATTAAATGGCAAATTAAATATCATAAATCAAAGAGAGCAATGAGTTTGAAAGGAAAAACCTCTACCCTGGCTATAAAATTATTTTCATTTAATAAGAATTGAAAGATTTGTACTTTTTCAAAATATGTTATTATCATGGGTTTCAGCACTTTTATTACTTAAAAATGTTGGCTTACATTAAATTTTTAAATTGAAAAAGTGATATTTTATCAGTCATAACTTTATTACAAAAGTTTTCTTTCTACCTTACAGGAATCTTTGTGTCCATTCTACTATTTGGAATTAGTCAATGTGCAGAGTTAAGTGCACATTTATCAGAGAATGGTGTTCATGGAACCATTACTTTTAATACAGAGCCTGGAGGAAGAGTCCATATCTCTGCAAGGCTGGACACAAGCACAACATGGTCATGGGCTATTCATAACTTTCCTGTTGATTACTCTGAGCTAGAAAATCGTTGCCACTTTAGAAAACTTGGCCCAATGTAAGTTAATGTAGTTTTATGTTTGTAAATATTTTCATAAAGAAAAGCATCTATATATTCTACTCTATAAACAGGTCATTTCAAGTCTCTCAAATGAGGCAAGCTTGGTTGAAAATAAATTAGGTTTAATTAGGTTTTTAACTCAAATTTGAAATATATTTACTTAGTTTTAATATTTTTATTTAGAAATATTTTAAGGCAATTAATGAGAGTAATATTAAGTTAAGAAAAATTAAAATGGTAAATTTTTTTTAGAGAGAAACATAAGTTTTTTTAACCTAGCTAAGCCTGAAAAAAAATTACTGTTAACTTTGTAAAATAAAAGATCCAGTAGAAACAAATTAATGCACTTTTGACAATTTTGATACAATTTAATCGGAAATAATTGTTACCTTTCAATATAAAAATTTAACAAAACAAAAGAACATGTAAGAAAATCTAAAATCTAATTGTGACAGTAGTAAAAACAAACAAGAGACTTCAGTGGCTAACAGTGATAAAATTACATCAGACGTGTTGAACTAATTAGTAAAGTTATTAATTTGTCAGACTGTATGTTTACCAGTTGGTGACTAACTTGTTATTAATTATTAAAATTGTTGAAGTACATAATATGTTATTTACATTATGCATTATTTTAATATAAAACTTTTTGTACTATAAAACATCCAAGAGGCAATATAACCTCCTGTATAGTTAAATAATCTAAAAGGTTATTTCCACCACCAATGAATATAGAACTACCATACCTTCTATTATCCGTCTTCATTGGTTTCTGCAAACCATCTTCTGTTGGCGAGTGCTTTCGGACAATGTCCTGTATAGTTATCTGTGTATGTGAGTTGTTAAAGTGTTAGTCACGGTATACCGAGTTCCTATCTCTGAATTATCCCTTCATAAGGCTTTTATGCATTATTTAAAATATGGATCATGTTTCATCATACGTGAACAGGTTATGGGTTCTGCTCGCATCCATAAAACAATAATACGTGAAACTTTGATTGCCTTTGGCCGCACGGTAACCAACAATTTCTGAGTTCAAAATGGGTTCGCAATTAAAATCATTCTCGGTGCCTCAAATTACTCACTTGGAAGGAAAATCCAATTAGTACAACTGGAAGGCAAAAATACGAATGACCTTACTTATACCGAGTGCGATAGAAATTGTTGATGGGTCATGAACATTGCCGGCAACTTCATTAGATGGCGAAGTTCGAGAAAGCCTTAAAAAGGAACTAGCTCTGTTTAAAAGTACAGACCATCAAGCTTTGTTAATTAATAACAATATGACAGAAGAAATGTTCGCGAAAGTGCGAAGACATGCAACTGCTAGAGATATGTACGTGGTTAGGACTGTGTCAACTCTTCAGTAGGTTTTCTGAAGACAGAATATTTTACGTGTATAACAAGTTTTTCGAAGACAAGTGTCTACCTGCAGACGATTCTGTGGGATATATATCAAGACTGTCATATAATTGGAACCAACTTAAGCAGGAAATAGAAAGGCAACCTGAAGGTAACAAAGATGTTTTATTAATTTGTAAAATTTTGAATCTATTGATATCCAAGTTTTTTTGGGAAGAATATTGAAGAAATTTATATTAACTAATGTATGGTATGTACCTACCATTTCCAAAAATTTATTTTTGGTCCTAGCTGATCAGGATGAGAGACCAAAAAGCAGATTTAAATCTACTAATCTCGAGTGTAGATTGATTGAAGGGAAAGCAACTCTTTTTTCAGGCTCTCGACAAAGATTTGATGGGCTTTATCAATTAAATATTAGAGTTATCCCTATAGGTCAAGATTCTAAAGCTTTAAGTAACTGATCCATCTCATTCAATAAACATGATTTACTCCAGCTTTATCATGAAAGAATGGCTCGTCAAAATAAATGTCACATTAAAAATGTCATTAAAAGGGAATTAAATATTGTTCCACTTGACAGTGAATTGTGCAAGGAAAGCATTAACTGAAAGGCTCATAGGTTAAAATTTGGTAAAAAGAAAAGAGCTGAAAATCCAAGACAGGTGATACACTCAGATGTATGTGGTCCATTTGTAACATCTAAAAGTGGATTAAAATACTTTGTAGTTTTTAAAGATGGATTTCAGTGATAATGGTGACAGTGATCGTATAGCTTGTATTGGAGCACACAAAATAGAGAACCCTATTATAATGATAGAGGTGTAAAAAAGAAGGCCCAATAAATGCCAAATTAAGGCATTATAGCGAAGTAATAAGGCCAGTTATCTTTTTTGACATGGAAACTACAAATATAACTGTAGTAAATTATAATAACAAATAAATATGTTATGGTAAATTTTCTCAAGTTTGAAAGAAGAATTTTAAGAAGGATTTATGGTCCAAGAAGGCTACAGACTGAGATCAAATGAATAAAATTGAAGACCTGAAAGTAACAATGAGGAAAAGATGATTAAAATTCTGTGGACATATGGTCAGAATGAGCCACTCTAGACTGAACTAGCAGATTTTTTGTAAACTCTGGGACTTCTAAGAGCTTTAAAAAAAAGATCAAAAAGAGCATAGAAAGAAAATTTTTGAATAAAAGGTTCCTGCAGGTAAAAAAAAGGAGTAAAAATAGAGAAATATGGACTGAAGAAAGGAGAGCCGAACAATCAGAAAGGATGAAGAACTTATGAAAGAGAAAGAAATAAGGAAACTGTATAAAATGATTTTTGTGTAACCCTTGATGGCCTATTATATTTAACCTCTATTGAAGAAATGAATGCGGACAGGCCCTATAAGTAAATAAGGGTGGGTATAAGAATATTTAAACTCTTCAAGAGCAGTGGATCAGGAATTCAATCTCTGAAATCGATCCCAGTATTTTGAGTGGATCTACCGATCTACTAACTACTTTGTGACACCATCAGTGCATTAGAATGGTCTAAAAACTCTATTATAAATGATCGTTCTAAATTATCATATATATCTATGATCGTATTTATATTGCAATTCTAATTTACTGAATAATATAGAAGGAATCACAACATGCATGTTCCCTGCCTTATTGTAATTTCTGAGTTGGATTTAGTCATGAGATGAGAGTATACTGAGCTTATGTTTATGTCTATTTAATCTTGTTTTATCTCTCGAATCTTGCTTCATTTATTAACAAAAAACTTATAAACATTTCTAAAAAATATAATAGGAAGTAATTTAAATGGTATTACCATACTTCTATTCCTTTATTACAGAAACAGTATAAAATATCCCGAACAGTGATGGGGACACTACAAAATATTTTAAATTTCATTTCCATAATTAAAGAAGATACTTATATAATTATATAGGTAGAAAATGTAATTTATTAAATTTTGACTCTGAAATAAGATATTGTTTGTTGAGAATGTGGTTTTGTCATTATTTAAAATCCTGTACCTAGGCTTACCAACCTTACTAGCCTTCTTGGACAATTGACGAATGAGACAGTTTCTGTTGACACAGAGGCAGTATCACTCACTGGACCCGATGGTATTTGGTCAAGGTCCATTCTCTTAACATCTTCAGATGGTTCCAAGGCTTGTGCAACTATAATTGTAAGTTTTATTACATATATTTTAGATATCCAATGATTTTTTTAATTCTATATTTTATTCTCATTTGTACTGCCACTATGACATGATAAGATGTATAAGAAAGAGTAAATAATAGGTTGGGTGGACTGATGGAAATTACATGTAGAGATTTGAAATTTTAATCTAGAATACGTAATACCTAGTACACTCAGGTGCAATGGAAATGTAACAGGAACAGTCAGAATATAAATTTAGACGGAATAGTCTAAGATACATAAATGAAAAAGTCTCTTATGCAGGCACTGCATAAACTAAATGGACTCCACTGAATAAACTTATTTCAATTTATAAACTGTAAAGTTAAAATTTAAAGTACAGGTAAACCTCCACCACTTATAATTCAATTATTCAATTTCACTGTGAAACTACTGAAATATTTCTTTATCACACATACATGTGTTCAATCTTGTTACTCTAAGTTAACAATTAGGCCTGTTTCATAAAAAAAGAAATAAATGAAATAAAATTAAAAAAATAAAAACCTCACACTTGACATTTCAGATAATTCCCTCCAATTTTTCATTTTTTGTTATTGCATTTAAAAACTGTATGGCAATTTATTAAGCAAACTGAAAACTGTCATCTGTAAAGCACTGACAGTCAAACAGAAACACACGCACACTCACACACACACACACACACACACACACACACACTCTCTCTCTCTCTCTCTCTCTCTCTCTCTCTATATATATATATATATATATATATTCTTTTGTAAAGTGACTATCATTTTGTTGTTTAGTAGGCTGGATCAGAGAAAATATTGAAAAAATCGGTCATAAGAAGAACCTAAATAGTAATATTCATTCAGAGTTAATTAAAACTAGCAAGTATTTAGAAGACACAAATAAATGTAATTTACATTCTTCTATTTTTTCAGCAAAAAATTCTGTCTGATATCCCAAACTAGTATAGTTGTGTTCTTGTGTTGGCACTGAAGAGATTAAATGTGACTGAGTTTAATAATTATATAACATCTTTTTTGTTAGTAGTATTATTAATTTCTCAATATAACCTCAATACTTTTTAGCAGATTTTCAATGTGGAAGTTAAACTATTCACTTTAGTTAACAAAATTCTACAAGGAATAAGTAGAACCTGCTATTCCTAAGTGATCTAATCTATTTAAGAAACAGTATTTTAAGAGCCATTAGATATATCATCTTATATTATCCGTTACAATTACATTTTAGAGGAAAAAAAGTGTGAGTGCTCATTGAAGCACAGACTAAAAGTTGACTGTTGAACATCAATGAATGTGTGCTTGTGCATATGCAACACAGAGAGTGAGGAGGGTGTTTTGTTCATTGATCAGGAATAAGTAGAACCTGCTATTCCTAAGTGATCTAATCTACATAAGAAACAGTATTTTAAGAGCCATTAGATGTATCATCTTATATTATCCGTTACAATTACATTTTAGAGGGAAAAAAAGTGTGAGTGCTCATTGAAGCACAGACTAAAAGTTGACTGTTTAACATCAGTGAATGTGTGCTTGTGCATATGCAACTCAGAGAGTGAGGGGGGTGTTTTGTTCATTAATAGTTTTAATATTGAATCTTAAATATTGAACAATATATGTTTATGATGATGATGATATATGAATGGAAGTGAGGTTCAAGCTAGTATTACATGTTGAAAGCCTTTTCTTTGGAGGTATTAAGGTATAAACCTTCTTGCATTCAAAATTCTCATTTATTTAGGTAAATGATTATCTCCTGGAATCTCTACTTTTGGCATACTCTTTTGGCTTAAAAAGCTTTTTGGTTTGCTCTTTCATTAGTAGCTTTGTGAGGAAAAACTAGAACAGGCCACTTGCCTGTTAGCAGTAAGTGCTAGATGATCTCTCCCCATGATAGTAGTATCACTCATAATCTAGCACTTAATGAATGTTTAAGTTGACCATGTATTCAAACATAATTATTCACTTAGCAATAGATAAATCAAATATTTAAAAATCTTAAAAACATATTTCTAACTAATGGATTATATTATAAATTAAATAATTAAAAAATAATCTCATAGCCAATGATGTGATACTTTTGTCAATTATTAAGAAACTTTACTTCTTAAAATAATCTAAGAGGTTAGTACTACCAACGAATATAAAATTAACATACGTCTGGGAATCTGTCTTCTTTGCCATTCCATGTTCTTCATGTGAGCGCTTTCTGAAGGAGTTTTCAATTTTCTGGCCGAATACAACTGTTCAAAGTCACTCTCTCTCGATTCAACTGTTGAATACAGGCTGTGACTGTGAGCAGTTGTATTTGGCTAAAAGATGAGAACCTCTTTTTGAAATCTTTCGCCAGAAGAATGTAGAATGCCAATGAAGACAAATTTCAAGAGGTATGATACTTTACTTCTCTGTTTACTCTTATTCTAATCTTATATTTTCTATTATAGTAGCCTCTGAAACACTAACAACAAAATGAAAAATAGAAGAACCAAGCTAATTGTATTAACAAATTTTACCCCCCTACAGGCTAGTGGGAACAGCAGTGTGAAAGTAGCAGAGGCTAAGTTTGTCGGAGAAAATGGAATTTCTGGACTCATTTTGTTTCAGTGGTATGGAAGCCATTCTTCTTCTGATGCAGTTATCTATTCTGATTTATATTACGGTAATTCCAGGACTCAAAGCAAACACAACTGGAGGCTGTACACTACAGATATATTAGAGTCTGATGCTGGTTAGTACCATTGAAAAAGATGAGTTAAAGGAAAATAAAGCTAGGCCATTCTAAAGCTTAACTATGCTAGCTAATTTAAATAAAAACACCTATTATATATATATATATAAGTTTTTTAAAGTGGACAATTACAAAAACAATAGTTTTAGTTTCCATCTGCCTAGTGAGAATTTATTTTCTATGAACATCATTAATTTAATTATTAATCAATTGAGGCAAAGTATTTTATTGTGTTGAATTGTACATATTAATTTAATGAGTATTAACTTTTTCCCATATTATAAAGTTAATAATTTTTTTATAAGGTTGTTTTTGTAAGAAAAGTTTATCTAATCAATGAATAATAAGAGAGAGTTTATCTATTATCATAATATATTTTACTTATTAACATAATATTTTTTATTTAACAACAACAAAGCAGCTTGCAAATGGGTTGGCTGAGTCAATTGTATGAATAAATAGAATTAAGTTAAAATTCAAAGACTAAACAGAGCTACAGGACTAGACAGAACTACTAACAGGAAGGTAGTAGTAACCTTGCCTGAATCCCAACAAAAAAAAATCTACTATTACAGTATAATTTTTTTGTGAAAAAATATTTATTTCTTATTGTTTTTCCTATCTAAATTTTCAAGTAATCAAAAAACTTTTTTAACATATTTTCTGAACTGCAGTTTTTTGCGTGAAAAATTATTTTTTAATTATTTCATCAATTATTCATTTAATTAATTATAGTATTCACATTTTAAAAATAACTATTACTTTCATTATGTTTTTACAAAAATTATCTAGGCATTTTTTAAAAATATTTCAAATTAAAAAAAATAGTTTTCTTATATCATAAGAATTTTTTTTGTGATATTTTTTTAGCAACTTATTTTTTTTTTGTTTTTAATAGTTTTGAGCTATAAATATTTTATACATTTTTACATGGTTATCATTTTACTAATAATATAATATTTAGGAGTATTTAAAAAAATTAGTTAGAAAATACCTGGATCTTTTTGTTCGTACCTGGAGTTTTATTTAATTCATCACAATATAATACTTTGCCTTACTTGATCCATCATTAGTTATAAATTTAAAATTATATTAAACAACAAAAAAATTACATTTACTGAATAATAATTTGTAAATAGCAACTAAATATGGGAACAAAACGTTTAGCACTAATATGCCCACATGTGATGTTTACTTTTTATTAATTCTTTTATTTTCTTAGTTGAGATGTTGCCAACTGAAAATAAAAATCACACTTAACATCTGTGAAAATGTCGAACCATTGCTTTGCTAACTTTTTATTGTTGGTCTCAATATTTTTACAGTCATTAATATGCTGATATAGCTTTTAAGTGTTGCTTTTTAAGTGTTTCCTCATTATCAATCTGGTGATACCTAGTTATGGGTGGGATCTAGGGGTACCAAGCCACCTAAGTGAGTCTATTTTATTAATTAAAACTAAATATATATGTTTATTGAGGGAGTTGAGGACCTCCCTCTATTTAACAACCTATTTTTAAAATATTTAAAAAAAAAATATGCTTTGTGTGTTTTGCTAAATTAACAGTAGACACAAATTGACATAAACTCATCCTTCTTAGGATATTTTTGAAATTCCATTATTGATATCCATTACAGGTTGAATGATGAAGATCATTGATATAATTATATATTTTGTATATTTTATATTGTAAATTTTGTTTTTGTATAGTAATCAGTTAGTCCATTCTTTTTGAAATATTGTTTTTAAAAAAAATTTTGCCTCTAAGTTAAGCAAATATGGCTCATCAAATTAAAAGGTTTTCTTCACTGAAGTATAGATAAATGAAAAAAGAAAAAAAATAATTGATTTCCTAATCCAACCAATGATTTACAAGAATAAATAAAAAAAAAGGATAAATGTTATTTTGATTTGCATTGGCACTTAAAGAGTAGAGTGCTCTCAAGGAGAACCAAGATCAACAACTATGATTCCCGTAAGGCTAGTGCTCATCCTAAGGCCCGGAATGCTGTCTGTTGAGCAAGATAACTTCTTTTAAGATTCGAATGGCAGGTCTTAAGAACACTATTTAGCCCAGTTTGTGCCGATAGTAGTTGGAGAATCCAAACAAACAGAGAATTCAAGGAGTTCTATAAAGAGCTGGATATCAACAAAATAAATAAAATAAGGCAGGACATGTAGCCAGAATGAATCCTGACTAGTTGGCCAGAAGGATCATGGATGAATAAGTATATGGCACAAGGAGAGTAGGAAGATCTTGATTCCGATGGATAGATGGAGTGAGTGGAGATGAGAGGGCCATCTTAGTTAACCGAGAAGGATAGCTGCAGTAAATAATAGAGTTGACTGGCGAACTAAACCACAGGAGGCTTTGAATCTTCATGAGTTGTAGTTTTACAAAAGAAAAAGAAAATAAAAGAAGTGACTGACACTTTTATTTTTTAAGTTATAGGAATTACCTCAGTAAGAACTTAAAAAGTTTTAATTCACTCATTAGTTTTTTGACTAGTTGAACGAAGGAGTTGATTGTGTTTTGATGTAATAATAATTAAAATACCAAAACCTACTTGATAAGGCCTATGAAAGAGATTTAGAATAAATGAGAAATCAACAATTTAATGTCTTCTAAACTCAATGATTTTGTGGCTGTGAAATCACAAATAACCATATCTATGCAATCATATTTAGCCTTTAGCATAATACTGCTAAGCTTCTTGTTTCTTCTTAAAAATAATATATGTATTCATGCTTTGAGATTTTTGGAAATTGATCACTAATCTTTAATTGATTTTGTTAAAATAAGATTTTGTTCTAAATAAATTTTTTATGGTTTATCAATTAAAATGTCTTACTTAAAATAATCCCATATTTATTTTAATAAACATTATTAAGAATAGAATAAATTTCTTATTTGAAGGTAGATATGATGAATTTTTTTCATCTTCTCCTGCATTTTTGTATATAAATATGAAATTTTGGCCAAAAACTTTTGTAAAACCCATAAAAATTTAACTGGGACTGAATATATGTTCTTCGTGTCAATGTTTTGTAATATTGTCAATCAAAAGATACTGAATTATCATAAACCAATTGGTATGACATCTAATGCAATTATTTGTAAGATTTTATATTTCGTCAAATGAGTGGTTTTTTTTTCTGCCTTGTAATATATAATTATCCTATACTCCTAAGTATAATTTTCAACATACAGCCATTAATTTTTGGTATATTTTTAGACAAGGCAAGAAGTGATTGCAACTCCCTTCAGGTGATTTTATTAGATCTCACAGAAAGAGTTGGAAAAGTAGCAATAGGTGAAAAATTGTTGATGAGGGACACATATCTACCTCATACAGATATAGGAAGTTCTCATAGAAACCATTATCTAGTACTCTTGGACAGTGACCATCCAGACACATTCTTAACCTGTGCTCGCCTCCGCCCAAAACCTCCGGTTCTATTAAAGTAAGTAATTTTGTTTTTATAACGGACCTACAATTTCTTGAGAATCCGTTTTTGTGATGACTCCCTAGAAGAAAAAATAACATAAAATAGTGGCATCAGACAAATAAAGGTCATGGTCTTCACAATGTATCTCTGAGACGCAACTAAACTGAATACTCTTATTATTTAGTCTATTGTAAGACCATAGTCCAAGTTTTCTTTATTTTTAAACAGAATTTATTAATTATAGCATTAATGCTTTGGCTCGAAGAGAAAGTGAAAGAAATGTTGGGTTGAAATTAACTATATTTGAATGCTATTTTTTCCTGTACAAACTACTAATTAAGCAGAGACATTGGGAAAATAGTCAATAGCTTGTAGTAAATAGTTAATGTTAATCAAATCTAACTAGTGATTGGTTTAAAGTAAATTTAAAGTGTTGGAAAAGTATTTTAATGTTGTCTAAAATTAATCAAGAGAAAGTAGTTAGTGAACTTAGCTATAATAGTCAATAATAATAAATTTTATTTTATTGACTATTCGATTGATAGATGTCAAAAATATTTAAAAAACATTAATTATTGATTGCACATACAATGACTCACATATTTGTGTAATGTATATGTATGTGTGTACACACACATACTGTTTTTATTTGTAAGAATATTTTGAAAAATTACAAAATATTTTTGGGCCATTTCCACTTAAAATGACAAGGAAGATTTGAGGGGTGAGAATTGTTAGAAAAGGTCTTTTCAAAAGAGATATCTGGATCATTATGTAATAAGGGGAATTATAAAGGTTGAAGAAGTTTGAAAAAACAAAATATTTTTTCTTATTAATCCATATTTTTAATCATTATGGCAAGTTTTCCTTTTGGAAGTCGCCCTGCTATACAGTACACATACTGTGAGTATTTATTGTGTATTTTGTGCAGGACAATGCTTATTTTTACTGGTCTTTTTAAATTGTATAAATTAATTATTATTAACCTATCATTTAATATGCCATGATTTTTATTTCTTTTAACCTCATGAAACAACTCAGTTTCATGGAGAAAAGAGCTATCTACAAGTAGCCACCCTATTCTAAAACCCATACTACTTGGCAAGCTTTAATTTCTTGAAAAAGATAGAAAGTGGGAAAACTGAGTACTGACTTGTAGTCCTATCAGATCCCCTTGGCTAAACCAGAGCAGCATATGATAAGTTTCATTCAGTTTAAATAAGAAAAGTTACTGCTAAACTTTAAAAAGATATTTAATCAAATTTCAATTTTAGATTGACCCTTATTTCAGATCATTATATTTTAACGATTATTGGAACTTGTATATAATTAATAAATTTAATGCCTTGTACTTTCTTGTAGTTTTAATGAAAATTACAATGGAAGTTAAATTATTTCAGTTGAACTGCTAATCCTGGTTATTTATTTTCCTGAATCGCATTATGTAGGTTTGGACATGACCATGAAGATAAAAACTGCTACAGTCTGATTACAAATTTAACTTGTATCTACTTATATCTTTGTTTCAGAGCAATATTAAGTTCACATGGAGTTACAGGTAGCCTTAGCTTAAGTCAAGAATCTATTTTGACCCCAACAAGAGTATTTCTAAATATTACAAGAGTAACTGAGCCTATTCTTGGTGGATTTCGAATACATGAACTTCCTCCCCATCATTTTGCTCCTGCTGGAATGTGCCCTGGTATTGGAGAAGTTTTCAACCCTACAGCCAAGCCTGTTGCAGCTGAAGCACCACTTCCAGGTTTATAATAAAGCCATTATGGTTAGCTGTTTATAATAAATTTCAACTTTAAGTTAGTTTTGGAGTAGTTGTTTCCTGAAATAGTTCAGTTATAAATTTATTTAATATATATGGTTGGAACCATAGGTTATTTTCTATTGTAAATAAGGTTTTTAATTCTGTACAACTAAAACTCTTATATAACATCATCTTTATTAGTTAAGGCATAAGGGACAACAAAAAACATAAAACAAAGGGAACAGTGTCGATATAGGCAATAAGAGAAAGGATAGTATCAATATCCATACAAAGAGATCTAACATTTTGGTAACATTTTCGTTACATAACATATTTCCAATACTCTCCCTTAATTATGTTAGAAATATAAAATAATATTGTTAAAAATGCTGGGAGCTAGAAAAAAAATTCTCTACCTCAGCCAGGGAAGTAGAGTTTTTTTCTAGCTCCCTCTATGATTCAAATTAATAGTGAAATGTGAGATTACATTACCACAATTATCATCATGATTTAATCTACAATAATTTCTTCTGTAGGCCAGTACTTCTTTATTCTCTTCAGCATCTCTCACAAAATGATATTTAATATCAGTGTGTTTACTCTTTATATGATGGTCAGGATTGATGAAAATTTTTGAACCTCTTGGCTGTCATTATAAATGAATAAATAACTACCTAATAACCTGTTTTGCTGCATTCTATACTTATTATTATATTGATTCAGTTTACTTAAAGCATGAAAAATATCAGGACAAGTTAATACTGCTATATTCATTTAAGAACCTGTCAGACATTCTCATGAATTCCATTACTTCAAATTTCTGATGAAGATCAAGTGGAGTCAAAACTGTCTTGCAATCTTGCAAGTTAAATTTCTTAATAACTTTTATATATTCTTCTTAATCAAAATATATTTAATGTTTTTCTTTTCTTCTTATCTGCACCTCCAAACATTTACTTACATCCCCTAGGTCTTTCACTTTCTCATTGTTTAATGCCTCTTTTATTTTTTTCATTTCCTCTTCATTGTGTATTAGGAACTTATCTATATAAATTTCAACTATTATACTTTTATGGTCAGTTTTTTTTATTAGTAAAGACAATTATCACTGTTTGACCTTATAAAATTTAAATTCTTTAAAGTTTTATTTCTTCACTCATTCCATGATTTAGATGCTTTTTTAAATAAAATATTCTAGTTGATGTGTTAAAACTTCTTTTTTTCAAATCTGCATTCAAAAAATCTGTTTTTATATAGGCATATATGGAGAATTTTCAGACCCCTCTCTGCTGCTAAGGCAAATAGGATTCTCATTATTAAATGTCTGGGAGCAGGGGAGATGGTCTCATTATATTCTACACCATACCTCTCTCTGTATATGGCCCTTTGTTACATGTCGAGCCTTTTACTGGTTTCTTTCATCATCGAGTCCTGTCTTCTTAGTAAAAGCCAATTTACTTTCTACTAATTGTTTATCTTTTGGTTTTTATACCGAACTCATGTTTAATTTTTTATGAGTGAATCATACTCACTTTTCATATCTTGAATCCTTTTTCTCTTTCTCTGGCTTCTACATAACTTTATCAATTATTTTAGGAAGATTGCTATGTATGAGAAATTAACTGTAATCTTTGTAACGATTTGTTACTTTTTTCTCCCTTGTCAGAAATCTTTCATTTCAGAATATCCTGTAAAAATATATTCTTTGCTCTTTTTCTGGTTTGCAAACGCTCTTTTGCTTTTTAAAAGCAATTTTTAATGTTTTATTTTTAAAAACATTAAAAATTGTTTTTTATTTTGAGCAATATACTTTTTTTTTTTTTTTTTTCTAATTCTTTCAGCAATAAGTAAAGTCCTGACATAATTCAGAATTTTAGTATTAGCTGCATTGAGAGCCATAGCCATTGGTTCATGATTATCAGTTAATCCATTGAACATTATTACACTTGAAAGCTTGTCATCTATTGGAGAGCTTATGTCATTAAGTTTATCGGATAACGCATTAACTCATTAAAATAAGTCTCCATGTTGTTGAACTAAGAGAGATTTCTCAACAAAAACAATCTCACAAAATTTTCTTTATCTGCACATGTATTTCTTAATGTTTCCCATATTTTTTTTGCAGCCTCCAATCCCATAACAACTGGATACTAATGCTCTTCTAACATAAGGTAGATGTGCAACTTCACTAAAGCGTTCTTGTTTACGCATGATATGTCACTAGTAATATACTCTCAAAGTCTTTCACCAATCAAGTCATTTTTCATTCTGAACTTCCTTGTAGAATAAATGGAATGTTCATCCAGTATTCTAATAATCTACGGAAATAAGGTTTCATATAAACTCTTTTATAAAAACAGTCTTCTTTGGTGAAGGCATAACAGACATCAACACTCAGGGAACAGTGTGGACAAAAAAAAAAAATACATTCTAAGAGACATATCATTTTTATTTAATTGCATTACATATTTTCAATTTAATTGAAATGGTTTTATTTTACTATAATAAGCTTTACTTAAAAAAAAAAAACAGCATTGAAAGATTGTTATATTCTATAGGAGTCCATTATAAATATAAGATCCCATATATAATTGAATATTCAAAGAATAATATTTATAAAGTGTATACATAAATAGTCATATTGGTTATTTATAAATAATAATAAAACAAATAAAATTTTTTGACAAAAAAATATATACAAAAATGACATTTCCTCACCCGTGTTAACAGTGATTGTGTATAAGAAGGAAGGAATGTGTGTTCTGGCAAGACAGGATCTAGGTCTTATTTATTCTTGCATCTTGGAAATTCTTTCACAATCCAGATCACAATTATGTCAATAGCACTACAGAGAAATTCTACAGGGTTCTTATATGCAATAAAATTAAAATCTAATGCAACAAAAGAACGGGAAACTGATTAATATTGCCTATGCCTAAAGATATGGGGCTCCAGGGATTTAGAGTACTTTGTGTGTATAAAGTCTGAATAAATAGTCTAAATGAAACTAGGGTGTAGACTTATCTCTCCTATATTTCAGAAGAATGTGTAAGGCAAGTCATCATCTATCCATATCTATTCACAACATTCAATTTGAAAGATTAAAGTTCTTATTAAACAACTGGGAAAACAATTGAAATAATCATATACCCCCAAGAACATGAACGAGGATGATCTCTATTAACTTAGCAAAAACTGGTATCCTGCCTCGAAAAACAGACTTACTGAATAATTATTAAGAATTGAAGAATAATAATAACCTGCTAAACCTCACTGGTTAAGAGGGAAAGCATGATTGCAATGATCAATTTGAAAAAAAATTTGAATCTGAAAGAAACATTTCTTATTATGATGTACATGACCATGGAAGTCTTTGAAAGCATGAAATTATCATCTTATTATGTTTTCTTAAATGTTTTACAATTATTACTTTTAAAGAAAAACAGTTACTGTCACCATTTGATTTGAACTTGTATCTCATATCATTAGAAATACGTGCAAACCATATGCCATATGTCTCAAACTTCCCTCTATAGGTCCCATCAACCTCCTATGTAAAAAATAATTTGCAAAGTTCCTTGAAAGATGAACTGTTTAAAGTAATATCAGACTAGTACTACTAATATCCTTCCTGATGTCAGTATTAAGAGATATTTCTACAATAATTACTTTACTATTTTAAATTTTGTCTTGACATGATTTGAACCTGAGACTTCTGATCCCTTATACTTCTATATTTTGTACTTTTATTTAAATGTAAAAATTGTAATATATCTCTAAATTTGAATTATTTTTCCCAGCTGTGATATCTCCAATATCACTTCCATTTTATTTCATATTAACTGGCTATAATCATATTGGCAAGTCTGGCTTGGTGTCTTAGATGTCAATTCAAAAGGAAAATTGAATTTTTTCCTATTTTCATTTTTAACCAGTGATTAGACTCAAACTTTTAAACTCATAAAAGTTCTTTTAATCCACTTATAGTATCATTGACATTAAAATCATTTAATTTTTCCTCTCTGTTGTAATGAAATACATTATATATTTTTGTTATTCTTATTCATCTTATGTTTTCATAGGGAGGAAGTACAACATGTTCAGGTATGATGAACCATGATCCATATTTTAAATAATACATAAAAGCCTTATAAAGGGATAATTCAGATATAGGAACTCAGTATGCCGTGACTAACACTTTTAATAACTCACATACACTGATAACCTTACATGAGGTTATGTTGCTTCCTAGATGTTTCATAATACAAAAAGTTTTATATTAAAACAATATATAATACACATAATATATTATGTGCTTAAACACAACATATTAGTCAGTAATAAGTGAAAATATGCAAAAATTATCTCACAATGTAATTTAAATTTAAAGATATTATCATGATACAAACTATAATAAAATTAATCTTATGATAATTTAATTTGATCATGGTGACAAAATTTTCCATATTGTTTATAGGATCTGTCAGTCAGGACAAATATGCTGTTGGAGACATAAGTGGGAAACTTGGCTATGCTGCAGAAAGAGAGTGGGACTCATTCTTACCTCTTGTTGGAAAACATAGTGTTTCTTCTCGCACACTTGTTGTATACAAGTAATTATTACTTCTCTCCTTTTTTGTGTAGGACTTCTAAAATTCATTACCTGACTGGGTCAAAATTTTATTATGTTTCTTTAAAAGCTGTTTTATTCATTATTATAATTTTTTGGGGCAAGCTATTACAGTTCTACTATAACTATTACTATTTTAGATCTAATTACTGTATGTAAGTACACTATATTCAAGTCTTAAAAGTTATAGACAAACTAGAAATTTTCTATTTATTTACTAAGATTCACTTTTCATTGAGTCATTTAATCTTTTTTTTTTTTTTTTTTTTTTTTTTTAGTCAAACTAAGATTAAGATATCTGTATTAAATAAAAGTTGAAAAAAAAAAATCATTAGATTTTCCTAATATATAATAAAAAGAATACAAAAACAATTTTTTAGTTGTTCTGTGAACCATTTATATTCATTATATTAACTCTTTATTTTTTTTCAATTTTTTATGTTTTTTTCTTCCTCTTTTTCTTAAATTTTTATTTTATAGAAATGGTGAAAGTGGAGTAGAAGAGCCTTGGGTTTGTCCTATACTTGTGAGATATCTCTGGCATAAACCTGATCAAAAGCAGCCAATAGTTGGTGCTGAAGTTATCTATAGGTATTAATTATTATTAAATTCAATTTCTTAAAATATCCAAAAATGTATTTTTAGAGGATTAAGAATAATAATTTTTATATATGTTTGAAATTGTATTATACATGAAGCGTTTTGTTGCTTATTCTATTAAGATTGGATGGTCAAAAAAAGAACTCTTACAGATTTTTTATAGAGTTTTATGAAACTTATAGCTAAATGGTTATATTGTTTATTGAAACAATTTTCTTTCAACAAATGTTATCTTCTCAGGTATCCGCTTGTTGGGAGAATTATTTTTCAACAACCAGAACCTTTTGGTGAAACAACAGTTCTAATAGAAGGGTTAATTTATTCAGATGGAACATCCCAAAATACTACTCGTGATCATCGATGGGGTATTCATATTAATCCTCCTGGAAAAGATTTTTTTAATTGGACTGCTAGGTGTGTTTCAGCAGGCCCTGTTTACAATCCATTTAAGGTAGGCCATACTCATAAATTTATTTAATCTAAAAATATAGTCTTCTGGAAGTAAAATATTTTTCCACTCAGTAAACCACCAACTTTCAATGCCAACAAATCATAATTTTTCTCAGTGCACTCAGCTCTAATGATGGGATAGTGTGTCCTGAAAACACAAAGTTCTAATTAATAAAAATGTTTATTGTGTGTAGAAATGGATTTTCAGTACCTGTTTAATTATTTTTATGAAGAAATACTCTTTGTAACAAAAAAGTTATATGTGTAACTAACATGCCCATGAATTCTAGACTTCAAGTTTTTCTGAGAATTTTTCTATGTATTACTATGTGTAGTTGTACAAAAATGTATCTTCAGTTGTTATTTGTGCTACCTATAATATTCTTAATTTAGAGGATAATTATAAATATTAACTGTTAATCTTGTTTATTATCTACATTAAAAGTGTAAGACTACTGTAAAAATATTTGTGAGCAGAAAAAAAACAACAAAAAAACAAACAAAAGATTGGGAGAATATTACGAGGCATTAATGAAGTTAGGAAAAAAAACAAATGGGGGGTTGGTATTATTATTTGCAGATTATCTATAAGGAAAATAAACTATCAAATTACAGAATACACATATAAGAACCTTACTCATATACACCTAATTAACAAAGATCTGCCGCCTAAGTGTAATACCTGCCAAGTTCACCTAACAATCCAGCACATCATAGAGGTTTGCCCAGTTTATCAGAATTACTTCACTAGGGAAGGCATTGGAAGAAATATGGCGGAGTGCCTTGGGAACAACCCCTCTACAGTGGATGGGCTGTTAAACTTTCTTAAAAAAGCAGGTATAGCCTGGAAAATCTAAATTAAAGAATGAGATATTATTTATTATTTTAGTTA
>KZ806879.1:258332-269037 GCA_000696205.2 Oncopeltus fasciatus
GCATTTTATTTAGTGTATGAGGATTTTACCCTTGGTTCAGCCTCCTCACGCAACAGTTAAACTTTTAAAAAAATTACGTTGTTTTATTTAATTTATTCCTATATTTGCCTGGGGAGATAATTACTTTTAGGGATTAGTTTTATTACTATTTGTGTAAAATTAAAATTTTTTCTTGAACCTTCTACTAACATATTTCCCTAAAAGGAACAGACTAGAGAGACTATTTTGTCCAATACTTTTTTCTATGTTTCCCTCAGGATGTCCAAAGAATAAAATAATTTAAAATTTAAAAAAATAAAAATAATCTAAATAAATCTAAAGATAAAAATAATAAAAACTAATAATCTAAAGAAATTATTTTTTGGCGACCAGCAAGTGAATAACCCTGATTCTCATTTATACCTCCAGATCCAATTTAGAATAAATGATATTAACCAGTGAAATAATGAATTTTGTTTTGTATCTTTTTTTTTGTTGCCTGTAAATGGAATTTAATATTTTGCTTAGTGGAAAAGATTGATCAACTATTTTTTTAAATTATAATATATATATATATATATATATATATATATATGAATTCAATGAACTAAAATTAGCATTATAATAAGCTAAAAAGGAAATGTAATGCAACAAAAAAAAAAAAATTCTTAAGGTGCTAGTATGTAAAATAGTCTGCTTGTCTGACGTGCAATTCTTATGATGCACTTGAATTAATTGAAGGTGATCTAAAGTTAACTATTAGCAGAAGATTTTTATTTCAGTTTCGCATAATTTATTTGAGTGAATTGTGTTTTTTAAATTTAAATACAAAAATATTATTTACTTTAAGCTTAAAAATTGTATTGCAGACTTACAACCATAATTGGGCCATATATGTGAACCCAGTAGGTGTGGATGCTTCTGTAAAAGTATTAGATACTCGATGTACAGCAGCTGGATACATATGGAATCCTTACTATACCCAGCTTGCAAATCCACTTGATGTAAGTGTCATTTTTTGTTTATTTAATAACTGTAACTCAAAATTTTAGTATCTGTGTGTCTCTAAAGAAAAAATCAGCTAAGTAACTGATCAGTTTCTTAATAAATTTTTTTTCATACTACACTAAATTTATTCAAAGGGATGCTATGAATAAGTTATCAATAAAACCCATTCACTCTTTCACTGAACATTTAATAAGGGTCTTTCGACGGCAAATCAATAAAAGCTATCCAAGTTTTCACATATTATATGGTGTACAATAAATTCCCTTTCCACAATGCTATAGTGATAAATATTATAGCCAGAACCTGAAACTACCCTTTCTTCAATAACTTGTCACTGAGGAGAAGGTAAACTCACTGAGGCTGGCCGGATGTTTAATGAAGATGTGAGGGCTTCCCAATTAATTTTTAAAACACCCTTTTAATATTTATGTTAAGTGAAAATGTGACAATATTTTATACTAATTACGCTTTATTATTGTCATAATAACAATATCAATAAAAAAATGTTAAATAATCTAAAGGGTTATTGTTATTTCTACCACCAATGAATATAGAACTCTCATACCTTATATTCTCCGTCTTCATTGGTTTCTGTATATCCTCTCCCGTTGGCGAGCGCTTTCGGACGACACTGTCCATCTTCTGGCCGAATACATACGTTCACTGTCACGGTCCGTATTCANATAATATTTTATTTATGTTCTTTTACATTAGAATGATGAACTTTTAATAATTAAGTTTTTTTTTTAGTTGTGGTATTTAATCCCACATTAATTTAAAACAATTAATGCAAAGTAATAGAATAAAAAATCTAAACTGACTCAGCCAGGACTCGAACCTGGATCTCCTGCTATCCGGGCAAGAATGCTAGCCATTACACCACAGAGACAAAGTAGTAATGGCTACTAAATCCAGCAGTCTTGGTGGTTTAATGGCTAGCATTCTTGTCTAGATAGCAGGAGATCCAGATTCGAGTCCTGGCTGAGACTGTTTAGTTTTTTATTCTATTCCCTTGCATTAATTGTTTAATAATTAAATATCCAAAGAAGTACACAGATTTGATGCTTAATAAATATATGTAAAATAAAGTCTGGAATTTCCCAACATTAACAGGGAAAAATAAAGAATTGGCCCTTAAAGCACAAAATGATCAGCTTATGCCAAGATTAAAGGAGTAGGGGGTTAGAGTATGAAAATATATAATTAATCTGTAGCCTTTATTTTCCAATATGCAATAGAATAGAATTGAAGTATATTGTTGAATAGAATTTGATATAAACAAAGCTATTGTTTAAAATTTTCTTTAGGATGATCTTTACAGAAAGGAGTGTGGACCTGATTCACCTTTCCGGTGTTATGTTGGAGATCTTTCTGGCCGCCTTGGAACGATTAATTTAGGTACTGGCAGGAGTGTATTTTCAGATCCTAATATTCCCCTTGGTAAGTTTCTTTGATATTTTATTTTATTGACTTATATTGTAACTTCTATAGTACCTATTTAAGGAAAACTCCATATATATAGAGAGAATAACAGTTTTTTACTATACTGTTCTGCTTACAATTAATTTTAGTTTTATAGAGAAAAAAAATGATAGTTTAAATTATACTATCATAAATCATTACTGTAATCTACCTTTTTATTTTAACCTCCTAGCTCATGGAATGAAGGTATTTAATTTTAGGTTTAGGAAGCCACCCAATTCTGTATACCCATGACACTGCCTGTACCCCCAAAACCTACCTTTCTAGCTAGATTCGACTACATCTAACAACTTTTTACAGCACTTGCCCAACATTTCCTGATGGTCATATGGTTTTCAAATGGTCTTATGATGTATAAAATAAAATTGTTCACTTTTCAAATTCCAGTCAATCGAGGTACTTCATATTGTAAATCTAAAATAAAAGAAACACTGGCATTGGTAGTGACCATCATCGAAATATGACTAGGGCATATATTTTTACTCATAGAGATATTATTACAATTTTGCCTACTTAAAAGACAATAGTCTAAATGAATGTTCTGTCCTCTAGCAAAGAAAAGAAAAATTTATTTTATATGACTAGATAGATCAGATGAGTTTGAAGGGAGGATAATCATAGAAAAAATATATCATAAGAAAATCAAATGTGTCCTTGGCTACTATGATATTAATATAAAGGAATAAATGAGTGAGGAGCCTGAAGGAAAGTGAATGACAGGAGAAGGCTGAAGAAAAATTGAATTGCTGTAAAGCAATAAAAAGCATAGGTGATCTAACAGTACCATAACGATAAAAAGTATTTTAAGAGAAGTGGATTTAGGGACAGAAGGATCAGGATAGATAAGCTCGCTATATAGTAGAAACTGCTAATATTGGGTCTGCAATTGTATCAATCATCAAGACCCTGAAAAGTTAAGAAAGGCTTAGCTGGAATTGCATAGTTAAAGTAAAACTAAGAGAGCTCCTGACAATAAATTAGAAAGTCTGAAAACATAAGAAGAGCTATTCTGGAATATAATGAATCAGTCTACAGAAAAGAATGCTGAAGATTTCAGTATTTCTATGCAGTTTCCAAGAGAAGAAAATTATGGTAAATCAGTTCTAAATGCCTCCCCCTGCACAAAGCAAGTTATATGCTAGCAGAGGAAATAATGTACCCTCTACTTTAGATCATTTAACTGGAGGAATTTATTCTGGAATGAGAAAGAGTTTATCATCAAAATTTCAAGAAGTGGAGATATAACAGCCTGCTAAATTGGCAAATTTTCTTTCTTCTTTCAGTTCTTAATACAATTTTATCAAATTACTTGAATCAGAAGAAAGTACTTAGTAGAGATGAAGTTGAAAAATAATTAAGCCGGGTTTTGCAAGAAGTGGACTAATAATTAAGATTAAGAAAATTAAAGAAAATTTTAATATATATATCCAGTAATTTTAGGATATACTGGATATAGCTTTTTGGACTTCCAGAAGACTTTCAAATCTGTTAACCATTGTGTAATAAGATTGAGAAAAATAAGGAGTATAACAATATATGCTGAACATACTGAGATACATTAGTAGAAACGTTTTGAATCTTAATCTTAATCTTGAGAAATATATTGGTTGCCACTAAATTGAATAATGGCATGTTATGAGAGAGTGGGTTATCTCCAATCCATTTCTTAACTATGATTGATTATGTGCTCAGAAAAGCAATGAGCTAGGGAAAGAGGAACCTGAGGGCTTTGACACAATTGTACTTTTTAGATGGCATTTGTCTGTTATCTTTGAGGTTTTACAAAGTAAATTCTTGCCTGAGGCACTTAGTGAAAATAGAAATTCCATAAGTTACTATTTCAATATAGAAATTTGTTCCTCCTTCATGACGCCTGCTGCCGCCTAACGCCTAAGTTTCAATAGGGGTTTTACCTAATTTCACGTGAAATTTCACAATTTCAGAATCCATTCCTCTATTACACTTATAAAGTTTTTGGCAAAACGAAACAAACACCTCTCACATAAATGAAGGTTACAGCCAGACTGATTTCTAGACAAAACAGGAGGCACTGAAATCAAAGAAAAGGATTTATGCTGTCATTCAGAATTGGTGCATGGTGTAGCAACATCAGTCTTGTTATTTAATAGCCAAACCTCATATATCAGGGGTACCTATAGTTCAGATGGAGATGTTGATCATGGAGGTAAACCATTTGAGAGGTAATTCAGAGTTAGTAAAAACACAATTTCCTATTAAAAATGGGCATTAAAAAATAGCCGTTTTTTCACCTTATATTTAAAGCCATCTTCAAGGCGAGAGGAGAGCTGTCTAATTTGGAGAAATCTATATAATTGACATGCAGATTTTTGGAACAACCTCTCGTCCTCATGATAGCCCTGAAGTTAGCTTGCAATGTAAGCCCAAACATGATAATTGGTAATTATTAAAAAATACACATTTTAAATGAAAATTGTGAGTTTTTTTATTTCTTATCAACTTTGTGCCAAAACCCAATTACCAAGAACCTTAAATTAAGTTATTTAACTTATTATTATAAGTATAAGTTGTGTGTGAATAACTCAATGTTGAAATAGTATATTCTAACTTGTTTCAGAGGGAAAGATCTCAGTAATGGGTCGGTCTATTGTGGTATTTAATAAGGAACGAAGAGGGGAAAAATTTGCTTGTGCTAATATTGAACCTGATTATGACACCATAAAATATGTAAATGTCAGAAGACCTCCAAAATTTGTAGTGTAAGTATTTCTTTATATTTATAAACATATAGAGCTCTTTGCCATAATATTTATAAGTATCTAAAACCTTCAAAATATATATAAATTCTAACGTATTTAAAACTAAGTATTACTTTGTATTGGGATATACATAAAAATCAATGAGCTTCAATAATTCAACTCAACTTGGTCTTTATTAGCTTTTAGATAACTTTCATCAAAAATAAATTATTGGAATTAGTGATTTCTATATGGTGATAATAAGGTATTGGCCAAGGTAAAAATAAATACATCAAATCAATTTATTGGAAGGTGACAGTAGTCTGTGGTGTGTCTGCACATAAATAGTTGTTATTTTATGTAATCTCCTACTGACATGGTCCATTTAACTAAATAACAGACTTACTAATGTTTTACATTTAAAAGTGATATGTTAAATTTTATTAAGGAAAATTGTAAACTTTGGTTTACAGAACATTTACAGACATGAATGGGATACATACACACATTAGTGACTATCTTTTGTAGAAAAACAAAAGATCAAGTTCTTTATTCTACAAAATTGGACCCATTGAGTGGAGAGTTTCTTGAAATGACAAACACGAGCAAAAAAGTTTCTTTTGTTATAGGGGGTTCAAATTAAGTTTAAAGCAAAAAGTAAGACAAATTTATTTGTTGATGAAAGAAAGATTTTAGTAGTTATGTAGTGAAAATGAACTATTATATGCAGTTTACCGGAACCCTAATTTATAATTTGATGGTCTATACGCCACCATTAGTTGTTTTTCTGGATGAATATTGTATATCACTTTTAAATGTAAAAAAAAAAAAACTCATATAAATGTTAAATTTCTTTATACAAAAATGTAGAAAGAAGTCTGACATTTATATTAGCTTCATATTGAACAAAAATAGATTGATAGGAGCGAGGGATCATCTGAAATGTCTAGCATAGGTTCAAGTTGTTTTCAATGCAGTTGGCATAATACTTATTCTTTTAATAGAAATTTTTTAGATTTAATTTCAACACATATTTGTATAATGATTAAAAAATTATCTTAGTAGTCATATAGTAAAATTGAACAATTGGGAGTGGGGGTTTGCTGTGATTCTAAATTATTATTTAATCAATTTGTGGTGTTCTTCAGTAATGTTAAGTCTGCTCTTTTCAATGGTTATGAGAAATGGAAGATAACAGCTTTGGACACTATGAAGCAGCAGACCTTTATAAGCCAGTATAACTAATAAGTAATGATGGAGAGGAGATATCGTTGTTTGTTTATTGGGGATTTATGGCGCTCAACTGCAGAGGTTATCAGCGCCCTCCATATTTTATTTAAAAAAAAAAAATCAACCTTAAGTTGATCTTGTCACAGGCCCCATCCCGACGGACAGAGCCCACCCCGCGGCGCCTCGCGGCCCATCATTTTAATAGAATATAAGGTCCATCATTGCTTTAGGCGACAGCCCTGTGAAAGAGGATGTGCTCGGTTGGACCAAGCCGACCACATCCCCAGGGCGCCTCATGAGCGCCAGCAAGACGCCGCGGAGAAAGCCCAGCCCACCCCACGACGGGCCTGCATCCTATTGTTTCGCTAAAAGGAAGTCCTTTATAAAAATTGAATATGATTATTTGTGTTTAATTAATCTATTCGTTTGGTTTATTTGGTTTTTGAAAAGTTATTGAACATTACTATCTGTGTATTAGTTTCAGCAAATATATTCATGACTAGAGAATCAAGAGGCCCCACGGACACAGCAACCCCCAACGGCCCGCACCCGCGGAGCCGGGCTGCTCCCCCAACCATTTCAGGCCCATTATGTGGGATTTATTTAACAGCCTGGGACGAGGATGTGCTTGGTGTGCCAATCCGACCACACCCTCCAGGAAGCTTTTGAGAAGGAGCGAGCACGGCCCCGCCAGACGTGCCAAGGGGGCCCCCACACCAGAATGGACCCCTCGAATCATGTCATTAGTTGATTTTGCATTCTAAATTTAAGCTAATGGTTCACAGTTAAAGGTGATCATATAGGGATGTGTATCTCAAGAATTTGATTACGTTGTTTATCTTTTATTCGTTATTACCGAGTGTTGTGGATATAGTGTTTGTGAGATTGAATTTATTAAGAAGATCAGTGTAATAGTGACATTCGGAAAATATATGTAGAATTGAAAGTTGCATTTGACACTTAGTGCATGTTGGTGGTTCATCTCTACTAATTAGAAAACCGTGAGTAAGTCTGCTATGGCCTATTCGTAGACGCATGATGGCTACCTCTTCTTTTCGATTTTCACGTTCAGACGTCTTCCATGGTTTGACTGTTTTCTTTAGTAGTTTGAGTTTACTTTGTGGGGATTCATCCCACAGTGACTGCCAGGCCTT
This sequence comes from Oncopeltus fasciatus, assembly GCA_000696205.2. Classification (NCBI taxonomy): domain Eukaryota; kingdom Metazoa; phylum Arthropoda; class Insecta; order Hemiptera; family Lygaeidae; genus Oncopeltus; species Oncopeltus fasciatus. Next base: position 265,903 of record KZ806879.1, read on the forward strand.
TGATATTTTTTCCAATAGTGGAATTGCGATATCTCTGGGGGTGACGAAAATTCTTTCTGGTATTTGTAAACTCAGGGCACTCTTTGCGGCTTGATCAGCCAGTTCATTTCCTTTTATACCGCTATGTCCTGGTATCCAAATTAGGTGCACAAATTTTCCAATAGAATTCAACATAGCAATATATTCCTGGATGCGTATGACACTGGGGTGAGTTGAGTAAATATCTTCCAGTCCTTGTATTGCACTAAGTGAGTCGGTGGCAATAACCATATGGTTTTTATTTGTAGACATACAATTATACAGACCCGCGGCAATAGCACATAACTCTGCAGTGTATATACTACATAGTTGGTGAAGCCTATATTTGTACGTTGTGTTAGCAGAGACAACAGAGTAACCGGTTGAGAATTCATTTTTGGATCCATCTGTATAAATTAGCGTGTGGTCTGGAAGGGTTTTGACTATGTTTTCGAATTCTGTCTGATAATGTTTGAATTCGGAAGGGTTTTTCTTAAAATTCAACAAGGTTGTTATAATCTGGGGTTTAATCTTCTTCCAGGGTGATACTTGTGTTTCTACAGTTTCTGGTTTCATTCTTTTCAGTGTTTCGGTAGCTTCATGATATCGGAGAGATAGAGGTAACGTGGCTGATCTTTTCTCAAGGAATTCGTTTCTATATTTAGGTTTGAAAATATAGTTGAAGGCAGGATTATTGGGATTCATAAATATTCTCGAGATGTAATTTACTGCAAGCATATGGCGTCTGAATAGTAGAGGAGGGATACCTGTTTCGGCACACAAACTCAGTACAGGGCTTGTACGAAATGCACCTGTAGAAATTCTAATGCCTGTATGGTGTACTGTGTCTAGACTGCATAGAGTTGTAGTTCTTGCTGATCCATAGATAAATGCTCCATAATCCAACTTAGAGCAGATCATCGCTTTGTAAACTTGAAGCATTGTACGGCGGTCTGCTCCCCACCTTGTTCCACTCAGTACTTTAAGTAAATTTATTTTATGTAAGCACCTTTCCTTCAGTTCTTTGATGTGTGGGGTCCAAGTTAAATGTTTATCGAGAATTAATCCGAGAAATCTACATGTTTGAACATAAGGGAGTAGTCTATCGTTGAGTTGTAGGTTGGGTAATTCAGTTGGATTTTTTTTACGTGAAAAATGGAGACATTTTGTTTTCTGTGTTGAGAATTTCATACCTATTAGATTTGCAGTATGTGAGATTTTGTTTATGGCTTCTTGTAATTTTCTTATTATGGTTTGTAAATCATGACCACGACAAAATATTGCTAGGTCATCCACGAATTGGAAAATTGTAACTCCCCGCGGTAAACTTATGTTGAAACAGACACAGCCACTAGGAAAAGAGTGGTGCTGAGAATGCACCCTTGTGGCACCCCATTTTGCTGTTCATACCTTTTTGAGGTGTGGTTCCCAATTCGGACTCTGAATTTCCGATCAAGTAGGAATTGCTTCATAAAAATTGGAAGGGATCCTCTAAACCCTAATTCGTATAATTTAAGAAGTATTCCATGTCTCCAAATGCGATCATATGCTGATTCGGCATCAAAGAATACCCCTACTGCATGTTGTTTTTTTAAAAATGTATATTGAAGCTCTCCTTCTATTTGCACTAACTGATCCATAGTTGATCTTCCCTTTCTGAAGCCACTTTGAATGTTGGGTATTGCTTGATTTTTTTCCAATATCCATACTAATCAGAGGAGATATCATTTGACTAGACCAGAAATATTGGCTTTCTTAATTTCAAGCTTTAATTTCACAGCAATAAATTCATTCTACATACTGATCATGGAACTGAGGTCAGCGTAAACTGGGACTGAGGTCAAGCTGCCTGGCTCGAATGTCTGGATGCTTTTGATTTTAATGCTGTTCACAGACTTGGAAAATCCCATCAGAATGCTGATGGGATTTAATGAGCAGTGTGGGTATGAATTACAATGCCTTGAGCAGAAGGAAGTATCACCCATAAATATTAACCATTTTGGGCTTCAAAGAGCTACTAAGGAAAGTATTCAGTTAAATAATCTAAAGGGTTATTATAACTACCAATGAATATAGAACTATCATACCTTCTGTAATCCGTCTTCATTGGTTTCTGAAGGTATGAAAGTATTCAGTTGTTCAAAATGTATGCAAATGGATTTAAAAAAATCAGGGTCCCCTTTCAGTGAGATGATAGTTGTAATATTCAAATAATATAATTCTAGCATCAATAATGTTTTCTAGCAATGAAAAATGGTTTACTTGTGTATAGGATGACAAATTTCTAAATAAATTTATAAAATGAACAATTTCTGTGAAAACAGCTCATAATCTCTCAAAAATTATGGAACAGAATATGATATGATATATTCATCCCCAACAGAAGCATTTTGGGTCAGTTTAAGACTTCCATTAGCCAGTTTTATTGGCCGAATATGAAAAATTATTGGGATCTATACATTTGGATGTGACAGTACAAGGATCTTGTTAAAAAGCCTAAGACTCCATTTCTGTCCATTCTAACTGGTTTTCGATTTGAATGTGTGTGATTAGATATTTTAGGACTATTTCCTCGAACACTAACTCACATGCCCTGGGTATCTAATAATTTCCACTAAATGTCATAATTTTCCTGTCTGTCCAAAAGTAAACTAATGAAATTAATATGATAATAATTAAGCCAATAAAATTTTTTTAAAGCAATATATTGCTTTATAGTTTATAACTAAATTACTTGTAGAGATCAGTTTTATGTACTGCAAGCAGAAGATTTTTGTTATTACCTCTTCAGATAGAGTCGAATGGCTATACCAATAGTTCCATCATTCCCTAGTGGGCGGGCCTTCTCATAGGCATAACCTCTCATTTTTCTAGAGAGAGTTGATTGAATTGTAATTCTCAAACTAAATGTTTGGGTTAGCTTTTCATATTTATTCAATTTCTACATTTTCATCTCAATCCATTGTTTTAAGCTAATTTCAAATCTTAAACTAACGAAAATTTAACAACTAAAATTATATTTTAAAAACTTTTCAACCAAATTAATTATTTCTCATATTTTGTAATAAGATTCAGAAAGGAGTAAATGTAATAATAATTTACATATATATATATATA
>KZ806879.1:269205-285036 GCA_000696205.2 Oncopeltus fasciatus
TGTTCACGTAGGCTTCGACGGTCGTCAGAAGTATTTACCGTTTCTTCTTCCGGGTTGGACCGTGTCAAATTGGTGTTATTTGCCGAGCTTTCGCACATCATGTGATGGCTTCTTCAGGGCTGAAAAGAGAACATTCTCTTTTCAGCCCTGAAGAAGTCATCACATGATGTGCGAAAGCTCGGCAAATAACACCAATTTGACATGGTCCAACCCAGAAGAAGAAACGGTAAATAGTCTATTATATGTTTTTTTATTTTATTAATCTTGTACCAATTTTATTTTAATACTTCAAATATAATTTCAAAAAAACTAAAATATATGAAGATGTTTCAAAGCAATGGTGGAATTCATTCCCCAGTCCAATCAAAATAGTATTACCTTTATTTTGTTGTATAATATTAAATATATATTCAAATGATTTTTCACTTCAGAAAATTTTGATGCAACTACAGAGGTATCACAGTTATGAGCTCAGCTAGTAGAATTGTTAAGAGAAGACTAGAATTGGAATAGAGATAAGTGAGGATCAATTTAGCACTGAGAGTAGGACAATCCTGCTTGGATTATATTTTTTGCGTCCAATTGGTCATTGAAAGGGAGGCAAGGTAAGGGAAAAGGAGCTTACAAGGCTATGATCGAAACAAGTTGTCTCGGTGAACTTCGATATGCAAAGAGTAGTTTAAGTCTTAATTGTAAAATTATAATGGTTTTTGTGATTCAGATATTTTGTATGCAAATAAAATATTTTTATAAACAGTCATAAGCCCTAGAACTAATTTTAAATGATAATTTACTACTTGATTCATACAAAAAAAGCCAACAATTAATTATGTTTTAGATCTCAGTTCCTAGAGGATGTGCGGGAAGTAATGGCCATTCCTGACTGGTTCCTAACTATAGACAATAGAAAGACAACTATTCTTCATGGTGGTGCATGTATTCAACTTTTAATTCACTTCAAAGGTAAGATTAAGAAACATTTTTATAATGACAAAACAAGTACTTGCCAGTTCCAACATGAAACTACTTCTGAGAGTCGATACCAAATATAGTCTGGGCATCAATACATCTCAAATGAAATGGTGGTTCTTATTCATGGATCTGCTCTCTTACTGAGATATTTTCTTGTTTCTTCATAACCACTTGTTAGGTCCATTGCAGACTCTTTATGTTCTTTGTTAACTCCACTACATTAATCTACAAGAGACATAAATAAGTTGGTTTCTCTATGAGTCTTTCATTCTCTAATGATTTTCAAAGAGTGGGTCTTTTGTTTTATTGCATAATCCCTAATATCTCAAAAAATCTTTTAGCAATTTCTAAAGGAATGTAATTATTGAGGTAGCTCTCACAACAGATTTTTAGAAAATGTTTTTGATTTTTTTTCTGATCTTACCTTACTTTCTATCCCACCTGTTCACACATATATATATATGTATACACACACACACACATATATATATTCGNTCCCATTCATATGTTATATATGTGTGTGTATACACACACACACATATATATATATATATATATATATATATATGTGTGTGTGTGTATACACACACATATATAACATATGAATGGGAAATTGAGTGTTCAATCCATGTAATTATTTCTTTGTATTCCAGTGACTAAATAACATATAAATAAATAAGATAGCTGTCAGTGTAAGATCTGGGCATTAACTATTTGACATTAAATACGTGATCCATTTAAAATTGGATATTGATGCTTTAAAACCAAAACCAATCTCTTTAAATGGTCAAAAGTCCTAGAGGGCAATATGGATGTAACAGGTCTATTCTCAAGCCATGGTGTACTAGAAACCACTCAGCATTATCAGAACAACTCATAAATGGCACCATCCAAGCTAAGCTTGTACTCATTTTAACCTTGATGCTAGATCAATTTCACAAGTTCTACCTAATCTTTTCTATGCTAATGAAACGGATTTTTGAACTTAAAAGCTAGAAGCCTCACTTATGAAAGAGTTTATCATCAAAAGTCCAAGTAGTAAAGATATAACAGCCTGCTAAATTGGCAAATTTTCTTTCTTCTTTCAGTTCTTAATACAATTTTATCAAATTACTTGAATCAGAAGAAAGTACTTAGTAGAGATGAAGTTGAAAAATAATTAAGCCGGGTTTTGCAAGAAGTGGACTAATAATTAAGATTNAACATTAATTATCATTATTATACGTTTTTTCATACTTTTAATTAGTATAACAGTTCAAAAAAGATTAGACTGAAGAACTGTTAAATTTATAAATAGATGCCCAGCACTAATGATAAGACCATAAGTCATTAAAAGTTGGCTAAACTGTAAAAGTTGTAGAATTAGTGTAAAAAAAGACTATATTTGTTATTTTGAGTTGAATATGAAAATAATTTAAAGTTGTTCACGTAGTCTTCGACGGTCATCAGAAGTATTTACCGTTTCTTCTTCCGGGTTGGACCGTGTCAAATTCAGCCTTAAAGAAGCCATCACATGATGTGCGAAAGCTCGGCAAATAACACCAATTTGACATGGTCCAACCCGGAAGAAGAAACGGTAAATAATTTAAAGTTTATAAAAACAAACTTTTAATACTTGAAAAATAAATAATTTTTGCACTGTAGGTGAGAACCAGAAATTTATTATTGAATACTTTCACTTTCATTATAAATATAAAGAACTCTTTTTGTCTGACAAGTATTTCTTTCATTCTTACAGGATAATAGAGCTCCATTAATAATTTTTTTAGGGATTGGATGTTTTTTATCAAACAAGAATAGCAAAGCTTTTTGTTAAATCATAAATAAGTGTATTACTTTAAAATTTGGGATCATGGTCATATTAGATTATTATTTCAGAGAAATATAATTGGTTCCTTTGGTTGGAAAGTATTATTTTATTTAAGAATCAGTGTTGTGGCCACCCCCCCCCCTTTTCCATACTTCGTGATATTGGACAAAACATCCAATTTTTAGTTATCTTATTTCTACAGTTAAATTTAACGTTTATTACATAATCAGGTTACCATTTCATACATATAAAACATGAATTTCACGATTCTGAGTTTTTCAGAATAGTCTGTGACTCATTATACTATATAGGAGAAATTCACCAAAATAAAGAAAAAGTATTTATAGTGCAAAATTTTGTTTGTTAAATTTCAGGGCCTCAAGCTAATAAATTGGAGCAAGATTTTAGTAGATTACTTTCAAGTGGAAGATTGCCAGAGCCCAGTCTTTTCATCCTTGGATATGTTCCAGGAAAGAAACGGCCAACTTTTATTTCATATAAGCTTTGTTCTTCAAGAGGAGAAAATGAATCTCAAAGATTTGGTTCTTCAAATGCTGCCAGACCTCTTCTTTCTTTATATGTAAGAAATAATGTTATTTATAAACCTTAAGATAGGATTATTTTTGTAATGAAATATATTTGTCTCTTATTTAGATGTGTTATTTAAGTTTAAAACTAAATTGTAGAGTAGTAATTCCACGATATTATTGGCATGCTTAATAATTAAATTATGCATGAAATATCATAGAATTACTTTAGGAGACTTATGTCTGCAGTTCTCCAATAATTAAAGTTGTAAGCATAACTAGCAGAGTTAATGGTTAATAGTTAAATAACTATTAGGCATTGCCAGTATTAATTTGATCTCTTAAGTCTGTGAAACATATAATTATTAGATGATGGTTCAACTTAATACTCAAGCATCTGAGGATGGCAGTTCTTTGACAAGAATAGTGCCATCCAATGAAGTAATTAAATTATATTTTAATAATTAGGAAATAATATTCCTAAGAATATGTCACTTATATTTGTAGATTCCATGTCGTGCAAGATAACTGGCCTTAATTTGGGATTTATTGACAGGTTATTTTTAGTGCAAATATTTTTCATACAGGAATTTAGTTTTTCCAATTTTCCCTTTTTGTTCTCCATAGTAATGGAACTATAACATTAAACTGAGTGAGTTTATCTGTTCCGTTTATACTAATTAGTTCTCTAAAATAATTAAAATGGTTAGTGACCTTAATTTTTCCACATTTTATTTGTATTGCTTTTTTGGTATATTTACTGGTACTTTTATTTAGGATACCTGCAAACCTCTTTTTCAACTCCTTAATTTGGTTGATTGTCTCTTGTTCTGATTATGCAAAAATAGGTAAGTTGTCTGCAAAAAATAGACAATTAATCTTGATGTTCTTGTTTTTGTTCCTATTTTTGCACTCGATTTATCTTCTCAAAAGATTTTCATGACCTTATCCAAAACCAAGTTTGAAGTTAGTTTTTCTTATGTCAGTTATGAAAGGATGACTAATGAATGGATTTTTATAGAGGACTAAGAGTGTTATAAAAGTCCATAACATTATATATACAACACTGATATAGTTTGAGTATGACTATTTTATTTTGAGTAGCGTGTTTGAACTTCTCCTCTAGAGAAGGCTGGCAGTGAGCAGGTACATAGGTAGCGAGCAGCATCAGATATCAATAATCCCTGTGTGCTTGAGATAAAGGTCCTTTTATTACCATGGCTGAAGGTATTCTGATAGTTAAAAAGATTTTCATTCATTACAGGTATGTTATCAATAAAATTTCAGAAAGCTGTCACTGAATGAGTTCTTATTTTTTTCAGCCTTGCAGTATCAGTAATTTTTTTTTTTCTATGAAAAATAAACCAGTTTGAAATTTATTTTCAGACTTTTGTTCATTCAAATTTATTGAAGCATAAATTCATATATATATATNTCAGTTCTTAATACAATTTTATCAAATTACTTGAATCAGAAGAAAGTACTTAGTAGAGATGAAGTTGAAAAATAATTAAGCCGGGTTTTGCAAGAAGTGGACTAATAATTAAGATTAAGAAAATTAAAGAAAATTTTAATATATATATGATGTTAAGTAGGTTGATCAAAAGCATTAGTAGGGTTATTCAGGAGGAGGAATTGGTCCATCTAATATTACCCTAAATATATGAATAATTCAAACATTTTTTACTATATCATTTAAATTAAGTAAGGTAATAAATACTACTTAGTGTCAATAATCTCCCATAACTTTTAACCATTCCCATAAAATATTGTACTAAGCCTCTTGATTCAAATCATGCAATCTTAATTTTTAACCTTTTAGCATGCAACTTGTGCTTTTCGTACATTTTTTTTTTCAGTGTATTTGACCAATTCAATAGTCAGGCCCTATGAAAAAGTATTATCAGTATTTTACTTGCTTCACTATAAAGTTTAAAACATAAATTGAAGAAATATTTTTTTAGAAAGAGAAATTGCTACAAAGGTATAAGCTGTTTCCTTAAAACTGTACTTTTAATATTATGTTAATATATTTTTACCAAGCTGTTGGAAACATAAAATTCAAAAATTTAAAATTAACATTAACATCTAATGCTTTAATTAATTTCTAGGTCGTTTTGTTCTGTGATCTCATTCAGCTTTTAAAATTTGGCCAATTTTGTATGGAAATTGGCCAAATATTAAAATTTTTTGAGATCACACTAGTATATCATATGGAAATTGTCCAAACATAAAAAAACTGATTAACTACACTCCTAAAAATGAACTATAATTTGGAACAAAAACTATTATCATAAAATTATTGAATATTTAATCATTTTACATGTAAAACTATTAGCTTAAGTTTTTTTCTGAAAATCTCACATTAAGTCTCCTTGTATATGCCTCAAGCTAAGTCAAAATTTAAAATTTCTCTTCAACTAGATTAAACTTTTGCTGATTTCTTCAATTCTAATCTAGATATTAGATTAAAACTATTAATAACTCTATAATAAACATTATATATAGAATCTTAAAAGTTGTGAAAAACAAAAATAATTATCATAGAATCATCTGAAATTATAGTAATTCACTCTGTAATTATTTGCAGATTGGTGTTAGCTTGTTCCTGACTAGATTCTTGAAAGTGATGTTTTTTTGATCTAGAAGCTGTTCTCAAAAATATTTTACAGTAACAAATATGTAAAATTAACAAAGCTGAGAGACTTGGATAATAGAATGCTATTAAACTAAGACTGCTTAAACTAGTTATATAATTATGTATTTATTATAAAAATATATTCTTTTAACAAAAGTTAGAATTCTCTGTAGTGAATAACTAATCCCATATCTATACAATAACAGAAAAACAATACTTTGCACTTCATATACATTCTTCCTAATTGCTGAGCACTTTCAGAATCAGTGATTCCATCTTCGGAACTCAGTCACCTTATATGAGCACTCCTGCCTTGGCAGCTTTAGGTTCACTGCTATGAAAAAAAAGAAAAGGCAGGAGCACTTATTATAAGGAGGCTGAGCTTTGAAGATGGAATCACTGATTCTGTAAGCGCTCAGCAATTAGAGAAAAATACATGCAAACTGTGAAGTACTCGACATTATCTGATAACCCTGATTGCCATAAACTTCGCTACCAGTGCAAATAAAAGAAAAAAAAAGAAAGTTATTCCTCAACTCATCATCAATATAGGTAAGTAAACACTACTATAATAATTTTTTTTTTTTTTTTAAGGACAGGGCATAAGATGGATTTTAACAGATTTGTCATAAGTAAATAAAGCTATTCCAGCATTGGTCCTACATAGTGCCTTATACAAAATTTCACAGATCTTCATTGATCCAGGCCCCAGACAAACCTCTCCTCTCCAAATTTCTCCAGTGTAAGTTGTCCTAGTCACTTCTCCTAGAGTTTGCCCATCCGTTGCAATTGTACCTTTTTTATAACTAGAGTATACATAATCATAAAGACGATAATACAAATTCCTCCAAGAAAATTATTTAGCACTTCAGAAGATAGTAAATTAACCATGCATTAACTGTCAAAAAATCAAGGCACTTTACAATTTATTCTCGGAGACTTCCACGGTCTGAGTCAATATTCACATTTTCTTCTTTCGGATTGTAGGCAGACTTTGGCCAGTGATAATTTCATTCAGAAAATTCTTCATTAATACCAGAGTATCTTAAACCGGGATACTTCAAGCAATGGGGCAAGCATGGGTTCCTAGCTTAGCCCACCCGCGGCGGATCTGTACATAGAGAGTTTTAAAAGGACAGCGCTATCAACAGCAGTACTGAAACCTACTCATTGGTACAGATACGTGGATGACACTTTTACTATTTGGCCACATGGACGTGATACACTGGACACTTTCCTCACCCACCTGAACAGTAAACATCAGAACATTCTAAGATGATTTTAGTTGAGGTTCGGTCAAGGTAAATCCAAAAAACACAAATTTAAAAAAATGTATTTTTTAATAAAGGATTATCTGCCAACGTTTCGGCTTACATTGTAAGCCATCATCAGGGCTGTAGAAATACTATGTCATGAGAATACAATAATAATTGAAATTAGTATAATAGAGAATTGCAATAATATAATGTGATATCAAGAGTATGAATGTAGAAAGCTATGTAAGAAAATTTAAAATTTTTTGAAAAACAATTTGAAAAAGAACCAATTTAAAAAAAACATGCAAACAAACAGCTTATTGACAAAAAAAAATTGAAATATCATTAAAGCAGTAATTTGCCACACCTACCTATCATGAAGATGAGAGAGGACGTCCTGTCCCTAAGTTCACATTTCCATGACTAAAATATAAATTTTACTTTTACACAAAGTGAGAGGTAAAAGGGGTGGGGGGAGCAGGTACAAGGCGGAAGGTACAAATGGAAAACGGCCTGTTGCAAGAGAGGGCAATAAAAAGGACAAAGGAAAAAAAGGAAGGGTATTATTGGGAATAAGTGACTTTGGAACTGAGAAAAATGTTTGACAGGTTTATTGAGAAGGAGGGCTGATGGTTTTTAGAATGTTTCAACCATTGAACCAAAAATTGGTTCTTTTTCTAATTGTTTTTCAAAAATTTTTAAATTTTCTTACATAGCTTTCTACATTCATACTCTTGATATCACATTATATTATTGCAATTCTCTATTATACTAATTTCAATTTTTATTGTATTCTCATGACATTGTATTTCTACAGCCCTGAAGATGGCTAACAATGTAAGCCGGAACGTTGGCAGATAATCCTTTATTAAAAAATATATTTTTTTAAATTTGTGTTTTTTGGATCTACCTTGACTGAACCCCAACTAAAATCATCTAAGAATAATATCTACGGTCAACAAACTCTCCTTTTGATCAGAACATTCAATTCACAATGGAATTAGAAGAAAATGGCTCAATCTAAAAATACAATACAAAAAAAAGGTGGAACATTAGGAAACACAGTCTACAGAAAATCTACTCACACGAACAGGTACTTCCACTCAAAATCAAAAGAGTAAGCAGACCTTCCAAAGGAAAGAAGACACTTACGTACAGCTTTGAAAAAGAATCGATACGAAGACTCTTTCATTACAAGAAGTTCGATACCGAAGGACATGACACCACCAACTGCTGAGGACTTGGACAAACCACGAGTGATGCTACCGACTTAAAACTACGGAAGCCCGGAAAATACAATATCCCTTGCGCATGTGGTACTGAATACATAGGACAAACGAGAAGACAGATATCCACAAAACTCAAGGAACATATTACTAGTGTTAAGAAACTGAAAACTGAGAAATCTGCAATAGCTGAACATTTCCTAAACACTAACCACAACATTGCTTTCAAAGACACCAAGGTACTAGCCAAGATAGACAACTACCGAGAGAGGACTATTAGAGAAGCAATAGAAATTATCTAACACCCTAAAAACATCAACAAAGAAGACGGATACAAATTCAGCAAAAACTGGCACCCAGCATTAACCAACCAAAATAAACGGACCTCACAGACCAATGACGATCCTCCAAACTCTCTCTCTCTCTGGATTCCAGAACCTGGAAAGGTAGGCTTCGGTCACACCACCGGAACCAACTGGTATAAATAACCTTTGTCCTTCCCCCCTTTCCTCATTTCTATTGTAACCCTGGAGAAGCTCAGAGCATGATGAGCGAAAGCTTGGTTGTTAAAAATAAAATGACACAGTTCAAACCGGAAGAAAAAAAATATGAATACTTTACAATTTAGTTTTGTGTTGATTTTTATCCGATGTCTGAAATAATTGTAAAAATATTCCAGGTTATTAAGTCATCTGGTCCTGAGGCATTTGAGATGACCCAAAGAATTAATTGAAATGGTTTTTCCCAAGAATGATCACTCACATAAAATCCAAGAACCTTCCGAAAAAAATAACTTATGCAGAGCAATATGTATGATTTAAATAATTTTGAAATATAACTATTTTATTAAACAATACAATATTTTTGTTTATTTATATATTTTTTGTGTAATGTAAAAACAATGAAATTTGTATGTATTATAATGGATTATCACAATATTTAATTTTAAAAATTTTAAAAAATAATACATACATCAAACAACACATTGATAAATAATATTTGATTAAAAACTTTTTTTTTTTATGCAAACTGTATTACATAACAAAAGAATAAAATGAAGTTAACATTAAATGTATGTTAAGGGATATACAACTATGCATAGACCTAACATACTTTAGTAAATAGTAATGATAAATAAAAAAGATACATAGAAGTATGAAGACTATTTTTATTCAAACTGAACCATAGTCTCATTACAGCAACAAATATTAATGCAAAGTAAATAAAAGTAAACAGTCTTGTAAATATTTTTTTAAAAATAAATCCACTGCATGAATTAAAATTATGTTGTAACCTAAAAAATAATAAAATGCTTAAAGTAATGTGAAAAATTTTGCAAGTAAAATATCAACTTTGTCAAATTAGCTATTTATTTTTATTAATAGTTTTAATTATCTTTCAACAAAGTTATTTCGTTCCTCAAGCTAATCTTCATGTTCAGGCCACTGAAGCAATCAAATTAATGAGATCAGTAAAAGCACAAGAAAAATTTTGCTCAAAAAACTTTAAGAAAAGCGTATTACTTAGTAATACTAAGCTTAGTACTTTTATTTTTTATGAGCAAAATTTGTTTTAACAGTAGAAAATTTAAGTTTTTTTTTACATTAAAGCATAGTTTTACTTTAAAGGGATGACAGTAAAGTTTTATCAAAATCATGTAGGTTTTTATAAAATTGTTTAGGCTACCTTTAAAGTAATTACCAAAAACCTACTTCTGGAATTTTGTGACCTATGTTTTGATTCAAATTGTAAACAAAAACAAGAATAAATATCAGATATATTTATAAAGAGAAGAATTTGCAACTATATAAATAAATAAGTATTTATGAGAAAGAACAAATTTTTTTTTAATTATAAAAATAAAACTAATAATGAATCAATTTAAATGAAGGAAGAGATGTTTATTGATTTATTAAACTTATATAAATAGTAAGAACACAATATTTTTAATCTAACATCTATAAAACACAATATTTGTAAAAATTTCTAATATTCAAAGCTATAATTTTAAATATAGAAAGATTTTAAAAATCACCAAACCAAAATAAAACAAATGAATTTGTGATTGTGGAGAACTGTTAAAATATATGATTAAATCAGAAACTAACATACCACCACTCAAAACATTTCGGTAAGGTAATGCCATGATCATGTAAAGAATTCTAGTCTTGTATTTACTAACTAAATAATGCCAAAAATATAGTATTTTTGTTTATGCTTGTAGAAAAATCTACACAATTTTCTGTCCAATTAACCAAATAAAAGGGAATTAATTTTGACAGTTTTCTTCACCCAGTAGGATCTTGCAACTAAATTTTAGAAAGTAAAAGGCTTTCTTTCTGGTAAAATAAGTCAAATTTTTGTCGGCATAATAATATTTAGTATAAATTTCTCAGACTGAAGTAGAAGTGCTATATTTCTATCTCTGGCTACTTTTTACAGTTTTGATAACATTTGTTATAATGATCTAAATGAGTAGAAAATTTACAATATAAAAAAATATTGGAATACATACAAAAATATATTTTTATGTAAAATATTTGAATTGCTGATTGCTAGATTTATTTGATTTAGCATTCTTGAGAATGTTTATAAATTATCTCCCGAAGTTATAATTGATATAAGAGAATTATTTATAGCAGACTTTTTTTTAGTGCATATAGCATAAGAAAATACTTCATTAAAAAATAGTAACTCATATATAATTTATAATTCCAAGAACCCTTTATCAAAATTTAAATAGTTTATATGCTAACAGTCAGAGAGCATAGAACTAATTAACTCAACACAAATGAGTTATTACTTACACTGATTATAAGAATTAGTCAGCACAAAATAAAATTGTTTTTTTTTTTTTTTTTTTTTGGAAGATTAAATACTTCTTCCATAAATATGGAAAATCAAAATAATGATTCTTGATCTGATTTCTATCAGAATAAGGCATTGAGAGATCTGCAATTACTTGAAGAGCTCATAATTTTCCCTCACATTTACATCTCACTCAAATAATTTATTTCAGTTAGTAAGAATAATGCCAACTTTAGCTCCTTAATTAAAATATAAATTATCGGTTAGAGCAAGAAATAAATAACACAATTATAAGTCAATGGCACTAAATTACGTTTAACGAAATACTCTAAATACTACAATCTTTAGATTTTACTCCAAACAAAAATGGTAAATATTCCTGTTTTAAAATGGAAAATTTGTGTTTATTATTTTAATAAGAGAAATATCTACATTTTGGAGAGAAAATTTCTTAACATTAGTATTTTAAAACAATATTAGACACTAATTTCTAACAACAACCTAAAAAAACGGAAGTAAGTTCTAACAATATTAAAGTAATAAAAAGTTTAAAATTTTATTTTTTATTCAAACAAATAATAACTGATTTTTTCTACTCTACTACAACTAATTAGAAATTACTCTACTATGGCTTATTGAGTTTCGATAAAGAAATACAAATGAGTATTATGACCAATCTGGATTTAAATTAGTATTATCAGAATGAACTATTCTTCTAGATAATTTTTTTTTTCTAAGAAAGCCTGTTTCAATTCACACACCAAAACAATTTTTTGTTAAATATATACATCAGCATTAATTTGATTAAATTTGAAGATTTTTTAAAGTGAATTTTATGCCACGGAATATGAGTCCCGATTCCTAAGACTAACCGAGAAAAAGTAAATATGAGTAAATAAGTAAACTATGAGAGCAAGGAGTGCCTTCAAGTTAATATAATACTCTGCATAGACCAATTTTCCATCATTGTGCTATGAAGCAAAAGTCCATCCAAATGTGAAATCAACATAGGATAGCACCTTACTTTTATAATGAAATGGTATTGAACAAAGAAGAAAACACCTTTTCACACAAGCTTTGGAACAATTTACTGTCCCTTTTTTACTTCAATAAATACTCAAATTCTTGATTCCAAAAGATGAATTAAATCAATAATATGTGGTAGCTAGAATAAAAGTATAATCAGAATTGATAGCTCATAAATTTTTCGCAAAATGAAAGTGTATTTTTGAAAGACTATATTACTTGAGCGAAAATAATAAGTATGATTAGAAATTTAAAATAGGAAAAGAAGGAAGCTAAAACAGTAACTACTTTTATTAGAAATATAATTCAAAATAAATACTCCAGAACATCTATCATTCATTACATAAATAGATTTATCTTCAACCTGTAAAATTTGTAATTGTCCATAAATCACATTGAAGCCTAGCTGACAAATAATATGAAATAATACTTGAATGTAGTAGCAATGTAATTTTTTTTATAATAAAAATATATAAATTCCATTAGTAATTCTTTAATTACAAAAATAAGGACCCATATAATTGACATTACTCTATCCGATAAGAAGACACAATAATGAGTGTTGATTGACTACTTTTAAGTCTCAAGGAAGAAGATTATTTCATCATTTAATCATTCAATATTCAACCAAGGTTTATAATACCTTCTCTAGTGTAACACCATCATTAGAGTGCCATAGCTCAAGAATATTACTAAGTCAGTAATATGCTTACATCAAAATACATCCATTTAGGTATAACAATCTTATTCTAATTGGCAAAAATAATACTTTAGATTTTGTAACTAATCTGTATGTTTCCCTCCTGAGAAACTACTGTCTAAGGTAAGTTCAATTTTTCACAATCTATTTTGAAACTCATCCGCATTTAATTAAATTAAATAATTTAATCATCCCCTTAGTTCAGTACACTATTAATAACGAGGATGGACTGGATTTTAATACTCAAATTTTTCATATTTAAAAAAATTTCATTTTTAAATTAAAATAAAAGTGTAATTGATCTAAAAGCAATAGACTGCTTGAAAATTGCAATCCATAAAATTTTAGAAAATCTGGCCAATTTATAAATAAATTATTTTAAAATCAGATATATTTTTTGTAACTACTGATTTTTGAAAAATTCCAACACCATGCTACCAAGAGACATTAAAGATAGGTAATATTTAAATACACACACTTTTGTTTTCTGAAATAGTATAAGCAACCAAAAATTGATGAATTTATAGAATATCAATTATATATATAAGAATGTGTGTGTAAACATTGAAAATCCAAAAATATTAAATAATTTGAAAATTATAAAATCTATGAAATAATAATACAAACATATTTTTTAATGGTGTAATGCACTAAATATTTTAAAGCCTTTATTTCAGCAAGCATGTCTATTTTAATAGTAAAGTTCTGTTAGTAGTGGCTTATTTATTGCTCTCCTTAGGTTTAAAGTTTAGATTCAGATGTTTCAGCAACCACAACATCATTGATAGCTTTTGCCACATAATCAATGTTATTGTGATTCAAACCACACATATTGATTCGTCCAGACCGCAACAGGTAAATGTGGTACTTTGTTAGAAGTAATTTAACTTGCGTACCTGTAAAAATGAAATATATATGTAAACAAATGTCTTCATTCTGATGCTAAATAATCGTCTACAGGTGTTTAATGTGATGGAGTATACAGCTGTTAAAAGCCAAGAATTAATGAAACTATTCTGATATAAAAACTAACTTCTTGTATATGAATTGAAAGTTCAGCATATTTGAAAATAAATACATGTAAGTTCCAGATTTCAACTAAGGGGAAAACTGGAGGTGAAGTACTAAAGTAAAAATAAATGAATACTTGTCTAAAAAAACTGAAACTACCATTAGCTCAACTATGGGAAAGGTACTATCATAATGCAGTATAAAACGATTTGTAATTTTATCCAGACTTAAAATACTGATGTGATCTGACAGCCATAATTTAACAAAATATTATTAATTTTGTATTTACCGTTTCTTCTTCCGGGTTGGACCGTGTCAAGTTGTTGATAGTTGCCGAGCTTTCGCACATCATGTGATGGCTTCTTCAGGGCTGAATAGAGAATCATTCTCAATTCAGCCCTGAAGAAGCCATCACATGATGTGCGAAAGCTCGGCAACTATCAACAACTTGATACGGTCAAACCCGGAAGAAGAAACGGTAAATTCATCTGACGACCATCGAAGCCTACGTGAACATTATTAATTTTGTTTCACCCCAATATGACAGCTATTTATTATTTTCATTTTTCCAGAGTGATGATTATAAATCTCTTTTATTTAGAATAAATGCTTATTTTTCAAAAGGAATTTAAAAAAATAAAAATAACAAAATAAATCATGAATTAAAAAAATATTGATACAGCGTGGTTCTGCCAATGAATCAAAAAGTCACATCTACCTATTAATAAATCACACTCACTATCATATGTATGACATTATGATATGTATAACATATAATATATACACCTATTTAATAATACAGCAGTATCTTAATACTTATTAATATTACGGTACAAACTAAAAGAATATATACATATAACAGTACAAACTAAAAGAATATATTTCAAAGCATATCTATAAAAATACCAAAAGAATTTTAACTTGGAAGAAAGATTTAAATGAATTAATTTTGACAATGAGTGAAAATATTAATTAAAACTATAAAACTTTAGAAACATTAATAATTTTTATATTTATAGTGCATTAAAACATGCCAAATAAAACTGGTATTATCTTTCCACTACTTCTAAAGGCCCTGGATAAATTCCTAAACCTAAAGATAATTAATTTTTATAATAATATATCAGGTACAAACATATTTATTTTCATGTTTAGTATATATGTCACTCTATGGCGTTAATCAGTACCCTGATAAAACACAATACACCCCAAAATCTAAGACTTTTACAAAGGGTTTCATTAGTAAATTGTCAAATAAGTATTTTATCTACCTTTTAACAGATGATATAATATTTTGTCATATTTTTGTCTATATAATTTGGATCATGTCAGGTACCTAATTTATTATTTTATTTTCCACTAACAAATGGATAATTTGTGGAGGAGAGCTGAAATAAATGAACTTGATGGTGATAATAGAAAAAAAAAAAACTGTCACTCTGTACTCATCTCTTCGATAAATGAATGTATGAACACATTATAAAGGTTACTTCAATAAAGTAAATTCAGTTTAGGTCCCTATGAGTTACAACACCATTAACAATCAAATGACACCGGAAATAAATTATACAACTGACACGATCTAAATTGAGCCATATTTCAATTATGACAGAATATTATATTATAACAATTGTTTAAAGGTAGATAAAATATATATTTGATAACTTAATAATTAAAAATATGTATGTTTTAAGATTTTATGGTGAAATGCGGTTTTTCAGGATATTGATTATGCCTTAGAGTGAAATATCTAGCAAAAATTTAAATTTATAAGATGGGGAGACTTAAGGTTTAATGATTACTTGCGTAAACCTGGGATATTTTGATTATTTATAATAAATTTAAAAAAATTATTAT
>KZ806879.1:287133-301356 GCA_000696205.2 Oncopeltus fasciatus
TAAAACCATACATTAACACTATTTCTATTCTCATGTATACACTTCCTCTAAATATTTTATATCTCTATAAGATATTATTATCGGAATAAGTTCGATTAGGATTGAATTAAACTTTTTGCAGGATGATTTATTAATTTTTTTCCAATATCTTACAATTTAACATAATTTTTTGCTGGGAAATTGTAAATATCACTTTTCTTCTTATTCATGAACTTTTTTGACCACTTTTGACACTAATATGTAAAATAAATGTATTATTTAGAATAACAAATAAAAAACTGCTAACTCATAATCCAATTAAATATTATAGCAATTTTAGTTTTAATAAATTTCATTTTCTGGAGCAATTAGGCATATTTTGGACTTTTTTTTGGGGGGGGGGGGGGTAAATAATGATCTAATTGAATTTTCACATAGAATTTCTGCTGGGAAAGAGACAATTCTTAATGAACTCTTTAGATTGTAATATATTTTCTCTTTTCATTATAAAAGCAGTTATATAGATATTATGGCATTCATTTTGACGATAGATATTAAATTGCATTTTTTGAAATCAGATAATGATAATTGTTGGATTAATTCTGAACAAATAATACAAATGAAAAATAAAGAAATTGAATTGAATAAGTTTAGAAAAAATAATGTAAATTAAATATTTTCATGTTTCCTGAAATTTATTTTATTCTGAGATTGGAACAATGTTAGATGGGCATAAGCTGGCTTACAATAAATATGTGTTTAGCTTTAAAAAAGATTTATCTGTACCTATAATTTAATAACAATAACAATTTTTAAAAAACATAGTGGAGGTTTCTCTATAATGGAATATTAAGGTTAAACAATTTTAATCAGTTTAAAAAATTCATCTTTAATTATTGGAAAGAAATGCTGTACATAATTATATATAATAATTGTAATAAGTAAATAATTATTATAATGATTACTAAAATATTATCCTAAATTCTTAAAAATACTGAACTAGTAGAAGGGGAGGATTATGCTCAAGCCTAGATTACTGATTAATTGCTAGCTATCATTAGCATCAGAACCTTACCTTACCGGTAAAAAAAAAAATCAAAACCATACTGACAAATTTGAAATCACAGCCTACAAACTTTAAAATCAAGTAAGAATATCACTGACCTGTATGTACGAAGGCTGAGAAGAAGAAAGAATTCTTAATTAATACTCAGAACTCAATTTAGCCCCCCCCCCTTTTCACCCCACTTAGGGACTTTTCTTAGATTCAATTATTTATAACTTTTTATATACATAAAGTTATACATGGATGCCTAATTTTATTCATTTTTATTTCCTTTATCTCATAAAGCTAACTGGCTGATGCTTTTAACAAGTTATAAATTAAGCTCCACATTTAGAGATGATTGAATAAAGATAGATAATATCTTTCAGAAAAAATGCAGAGTCCAGAATTGATAAATAAATTTTTTTGAAAAAATTATTACGGATTGACCACTACTGTTAAAGTATTTCTATTGTTTTGTATATATATAAAATATATATATTATCTATTCTATTCTATNCATATATATTATTCAATTGTTTCAATCTCGTTTAAATGTCACTTTATTTAAAGCTATGAATTAATGTTTTAATAAATAAATACATATAAACACTGAAGCAGCTTTTTTATGGATTATATTTTCATTTACATGTATATAAATGGTTTCCTTACAAAATAATTTAAAGTTAATTATAATCTAATATATTTTTATTATTAACTTAATATCATTTCATGTCACACAGCTTACCATTCTTCAAAATAATTTGCATTTCCAAGAATAGTGGCAACAATTCTAGCTCCAAAAGCAGGAGGATTCGAGTACATTGCTCTCATTAGAATAGAAACACGAGATTTAATAGGTCCCACAAGCTTCAAATCATTCACAACAAAAGTCAAGCATCCAATTCGAGCACCTGGAAAATATATTACAACATGAGTATATTCATTTACTTCCTACTCTAGAAGAAATTCAACAAACAAACGTAACAAATTTTAACTAAATTTATTATTAAAAAAGAATAAACTTGTATAAAATAAATTAGGATTGGAGTCATGGAGGAAGAGGCTGTCGCTAACTTCGGTGAATAGGGATTGAGCATGGGGCTCATGATTCCAAATTGTAGAAAAACTTATGGAAGCTTATTTTAAATTAACTGGACTGAAAAAGTGGAAACAACCTAAAACCGTCCCTCTCACTGCATTCTTCAGGAGGCAGATGGCCAGTACAGGTCAATAAAGATCAACAAACCAATGTACCAATAGTTGAATGATAACCACCTTCATGCTTTTGGTATTGACTTCATTGTTGGAAAAAATTCCTCGAGCCGTATGCAAAATAAATAAAAGCTAATAGATCCTAGACTATATGTCCTTCACAATGAAGAAGAAAAAGACCTATACTATGAAGATCCTTAGTCGTACTGTGAAAAGTGCTCAAGCATGACATGAAATCAGTGAAAAAAATTTTCAATGCACAAGTTAAAGGGAAGCATCCTATGAACCTAGAAGAGGATAATTTAGTCTACATGAATATTCATTATTATTCCATTAAATACTATATTTTACAACCTCTGAATAGAATAGTCATTGGTAGCACATGTTTTTTACATATAAAGTTATATCTTAGAACACAGAAAGTTTATGCCAAAAGGATGAGTATGAACTTAATGGACAAGTTGACAACTATAAAACAAGAGAGACATATGCATGTCTCAATTATTATTACTCATTAAGTTCATAATACTATACAGTAGGATGAAATTTTTTATGTAAAACTATAAGGGGAAAAATAAGAGTATTTTCTCTATCAATCTGCAGGGAAGCTTTTACTTATCACAGCTTTAGTACAAGGGGAAAGAGTTAGAAAGGAAAGAGAAGATTCTTTCCATCAAAGAAGTCTGTATTTTTGACTTTCATTGAAGATAGTAACAGTTTTCATGACAAGTACAACTGCAGAAATAAAATAATTTTTTTTTGGTAGAAAACAACAAGTAGATTTGATATTTTTGTTCTCATTCATAATGTACAATGTCTTTCAAACAAAATTGACTAATGGAATGTTTATGTTCAAAGTAGAGCCAAAAAAATATGATTTAGTATTTATAAATAAGCATGAGATGGGTGAAAACAAATTAGAAATCACATCAATAGTAAATGATAGTAGAGATAGCAATAAAATAATTTACAAAATATTCTCAATCGGTAATTCTGATTATCTAGCCAAACAAAAGTGTTACTTATGAAAGATAAAAGAAAAAAAATATTGAAAGAAGAAAATAAAATGCAATGCAATGAATAATTGGAGAAAAACTATTATACTATATCCACAGATTTATTTTATTTAAAGTTTGTTTCTATAGTGGTTTAAACTATGATAATTTTCCTGACATCAGTTGTCTAAATTTGCTTCACAAAATTAATGATTTATGATGGTTAGAGAAATTACAAGATTAGCAGATTTCCATATAGTGGATCACAGAGGAGATCCGTTTTCTTTGGTGGAATTTACAGTGGGAAGAGCTCTGAAGATTGTTTCTTGAAACCAAAGAAATGACTGACAATCCGAAGAATGCCACAAATTGTGGTAAGTGGATTTCGAAGTCTTGTTCTGATTAATTCTGCCATTCATTTGTACCAGTTTGTATTATATATTATTTCAGTTAATTTATACTTTTATCAGCTAACTCCCCCACACAATCATATGCCCTCTTCATAAGAAAGGAGAACAGTTGGAATGTCTCAATTCCAGTTTCCAGTTTAAAGTCACAAGATAGGAGTGGTTCATCACTCCTATTCAGTGCCTATAAAGTTTTCTCCAATGTCCTCCACCAAGGCTGACCCAACAAACAGAGCGAGAAATTGGACAGTATCAGAAAGGCTTCAGGAGAGCTAAATCCACATTAGATCAAATCCATGTGCTTGGTGTAATTATGATAAGAACCTATGAATATAAAATTCCTACTCACCACTTACTCGTGAATTTCAGGAATGCTTATGACAGAATCAAGTGTCCTAAGTTGTATGGGGTACTGAATGAAATGAATAATCTCTAAAACTTATGTCCCTGATAAAAATGACAATGAGGAATGTTACGTGCTAAGTTTGCGAGCAGTCTGACTGCTCTGCAGATTTTAGCTCAAATAGAGGACTAAGCCAAGAGATGCTTTAGCATGCCTCCTTTTCAACTTGATGTTGAAAATATTGTTAGAGAAGCAGGCGTACTAATAATGGCACTATATTCAACGATCTGTCCCTAATCCAGTTGCTCAGTTATGCGAATGGTTATGTCATTGTGGCAAGATCACAGAGGAGCAATGCACACATGGAGCTGGCTATTAATGAGCAAAAAACAAAATAAATGTATACTAGAAGTGGCAGACCTCAGGGAAGACAGGTGGTTATATGATCATGCACCTTTGATAGAATGGAGGAGTTCGGATACCTTAGCTCTCAGGTCACAGCCACAAATAAAGTAACGGTTATAATAATGCATCAAATTACTTCAGCTAACCGATGCTATTTTGGTCTGTTGAAACGGTAAAGGAAGACAAAGGTCCACCTTTAAAAAAGACTAGTAAGACCTGTTTCAACATATGCCTCCCAAATATCAACCCATACCAGTGAGGCCAGAAATGATGAGGCTCATAGAGGAGGCCAGGGCTCACCACGGATTATAGCATCAACTGGTAGGTAGGCAGTAGCACCCTAATCTAAATAGAGTTCCCATGTATTATTAAAGATGGATGAAAAAAATAGTAAATGAGGAAATTTATCTTACAAGCCAGAATAAGCAATGTTCATAATAGGAATGACCAGTAAAGTTTGCTCTAAACTGGCCAGGAAGGAAGAATGAGGGAAAAACTTGCCCATCGTAGTTAAATTTATGAATTTCTTCCTTAATAAGTGTTTTTGTACAAAAAAAATTATAGAACATAAAGAGTAAAAAATAACATTTTAAACATATGATGTTCTGTTAACTTTTTCACAACTTAAATAACAACAAAGATATTACTAAAGTAAAATTTGGTCATACTTTATACTACTTCTTTCTCTTTAACAATTTCAACTAAAAATAAATTACTTTAATTTGCAATAAAAGGCCTAAATACCAAATTTGGTTTCTATATTTAAAAAAAAAAAGAGGCCTGCCCAAAACTCAAAATTGCATTCCTAAATATCTCTCTGCATTCGTTTGAAAAATGTTATGGAATATAAATGTTATATAATTTCATTATACTTCTACTTTGTCCTATACTACTTCTCTGTTAAGCTAGTAATCATGAAGATATTAAAATTTTCAATTTGGGACTCTCTTTAAGCTTTCTGTGTCTTTGACTGCTTTCAACCATTAACACTCATCCAACGGTCTGGAAAAATAAGCTTAAATACTGATTTTGTTTACATGATTTTAAAAAGGGTATATATATATATATACATATATATATATACATGTATATATATTTATTTATTTATAAATTGGAACGGACCACACATTTAGAATCAATAACCGCAAAAAAGACACAAAAAATAAACTAATAAAAACTGCCCTCACTAAACATGTTTTTCATGAAGAACATACATTTGACTTCGAGAGCATAATCATTCTTTCCACTGAACCCTATGAACACAAACGCCTTTTGTCTGAAACCGTTCACATTAACCTACAACACTATCCCATTAACAACAAACGGACGTAGAACGAATTTCCGCAACTTATTCAAAATTCTAAAAACCATCAGCCCTTTTTTTTTTTTTTTTTGGATCTACCTTGACTGAACCCCAACTAAAATCATCCAATAATATGTATATGTTTTTGTTCTGTTTTTTTTGAAATTTCAAGAGATTCCAAAACACACACACAAAACATTACATATACCCTATTTCATCAAAATTAATACATTTTGTAAAACTCACTAAAACTAAAGATAATTTTACATTTTAAATTAATTGATCCTTATGCAATAAAATTTATCCTGTTTGAAGCGAGTATTTGCTAACCATATCAGTACCCCAAATAGAATAGCAGTGAGCATAAAGTTGCTTAAAATATATTCTTGGGAACACTTTTTGTTTGTAAATTACTAGTTAAGATAACGTTAAAAAACATTTTAAAAATTTGTTGAAAACATACATAATATCAGAAAAATAAAATATGAGAATTTACTCAATAGATTTTTTTTCAGATATGATCAAAGGGTATATAAAATAAAGTAAATTTTAAATATTTCAGTACACATATTCTTTAGATTTCTCTATAACCTGATTTTTGAATGTGATTCCTAAAACTATCAAAAGCAGCTTAATGGATTGCAGTGAATAAACTACTCTGAGAAGCATACTTTAAATTAAGTGTCTTTGGGTTTTTGGAATTTCCAGTATTTCAGCTTTAAATTTATCTGGAATTTAGGAATTTATCTGCTTATTTAGGAATTTATTATACAAACATAGAATATGACAAAAATAAGGAATGACTGTCAACATCAATGGAGAAAAAGTATTAAAATAAATGCAATCTCCGGTTAGCACATTAAAAATGAAAATTGGAACATTCAAACCTCATATAATAATGAATACTTCTTACACAGACTGTTAAAATATGATCCTAAGTGATAAATTTTATCTCAGAAGTATTTTAAAACCAGAATCAAATTGTTTAGTGGTCTCTCAATTGTGGTTTGTTTAAAGAAAGATATAGTATATTAATAAAACTGACAGTTGCTTTTGTTTTATATATTTATTTATTTATTATAAAATTTATTTATTTATGAATTATTCTAATATTGATATATTATTATTTTTTTCAATCACTGTTGGAAGGCATACAGTTAATAAACAATGAAAGAGCAAATTTCACTAATAACTATTTTCTACAGACATTCACTACTCTTGGATACTAAAATCAAAAAGGAAAAATTATTAACTTATTGTTTGGCTGGGTTTCTATTTACTTTAGATTTATTTTTCCCTAACCCTTTTTATTTATAAGAATAAAATTTTACTTACTGTAGAGGCCAAAATTCTTGGCAAATGACTGAGCAATCATTGTTTCTAAGCCGAGTGATATGAAATAACGCACAGCCCATGCATCTTTATCTGTATCACCTGTAGCAAATCCTTGATATGCCATGTCAAACAGTGGAAACAAGTCTCTTTCCTAGAGCAATATGGACATTTCAAGATAGTGAAAACGATCATTAAATACCATAATTACCTTAATATAAGTAGTATAGATAGAGTCTATTACGCAAAATATGAAAACAACAGATAGATATATCATGTGAAAAGGTTCTTCGATAAACAATGACAAAGTAATAGAATGGGGATTAATAAAGCACAATTAATAAGAGAAAAGTAGGCAGAAAACTAAAAAAAATGAAAAAGTGAGTGATATATCTAAGAGACTTTTTTAGAACACATAAATTAATATATAATTTGAAGTTAATATTTAACCAAAACTAAATTTTTTAATTAGCAAATTCATTATTTTTTCCCCATTATTTCAGCTACCTTTATACCTCATTTTCAGGAAATCCTTCAATTATAATACTTATTGAAGCTTTACTTTTTGTTTATCAAGTTTCCCAAAGGAAAAATTACTATTAAAGTTATCCAGATAGATAAGGATTGATGGGTTTTGAGATTAACACCATATACGAACATAAATTCCAGCAGATTTCTAAAAATAAATTTGTTTTAGTTTTAAAAATTATTTATTTCTAAGTAGACTCTAAAAAATATATAAATAAATAAAATTTAAAAAAAGTCTATTGCACAGGAACTGTGCACACTAAGCGAATTCCTCAGTATCTTCTGCAGTTGATAGATATTTGTACTTGAATTTTCCATGTCATGTAATCCCTAGCCCATATTGAATATATCTTTTATCAATAAACAAATCTGTGTTGAGTATTATTGCACTAAACTAAGTATCATGCCTCATACAACCAAAAGACTAATTGTACCCACACTTGACATTTTAGATAATACCCTAATCTTATTCATCTTATTCAGCACAATAACAAAAATCAACTTTTCATTTTACATTGTAAATCAATATACCGAATTTCATTAGGGAAAGCAACTAATTGCACCTTCTAGGCCATAAAATTAAAATTTATGGTAAATGGAAACCTTATTGTATTAATTTTACTGTGAAACTCCTAATATATTTATTTCTTAATAAATTAATTTGAGTTGAGCTTCTTCATCAATCTAAACTAAATATTATGCCTGATTAATACTAATTAATACATTCCCCAATCTACATATAAGCTTCTCCAACAACAATAAACTACAACAAAAACTTATACAATAAACTGAAAGACCCCATTCCCCATACTGACAGATGTAACGTCATATACAAAATCATCTGCACCACTCGATATTGTACTGCAGCATTTATAGAACAAAGAGCCCCATAAAAAGAAGAATCAGTCATCAATGACAAAACAGTCAAAACTATTTCTTCCACATATAGTCATTTTTTTCACATCTCAAAACAAAATCATCATAAGACACCTCATAGCATTTTTTTTTTTCTTTCTCTCCCTTCCTAGTGATATTTCCATGAACCACAAGCCATCTAATCCCTCTTATCTTTACCCCACTAATAAGACCAGTGTAGAACAATTTCCTGTTCCCTTCCGTTGAGAGTTATTCTCAAAAACAATTTTTTTAAAGCAGTTAAGTGTAATAATACGACAGCAATATATACAGGGCAGGAGAAAAAGTAATCATAATTTTTTTCAAATATTACAAAACAAATTTATTAATGAAAAATTGAAACTCAGATCAACTATATATATAATGTTTGATACATAATATAAACTCATGATTTCTAATAAGAAAAATTAACTTAAAATAATTTATTATGATAAATAATAAATTAAAATCAAACCTTTATAACTTGTGCTATTTGTTTCCATTGTTCCTGAGTAGGATCACAACCTGTGGGGTTATGGGCACAGGCATGTAGGATGATGACTGAATTAGGAACAGCACTTTTTAAATCGAGAAGAAATCCTGCAAATTTTAAAAAGTTGCAATAACATATGATAAAATATATTAAAATTAATCAATATAATAAAAGTATCAATATACTTAAATGAATGTTGATAAATTCTTTTTGATAAAGTTCAGATTATTATGCTGCAAAAGGTCATCAAACTTAACTTGACATCTGGATGTCATTAAATAATAGTAATTTAAAAAAAAAATCAGATAGCCAATTTTATATTGTTTATCAAGATTTCCATTCGATAAATATTTTACAAAAATTAATACCAAAGGTGTTATTTAAAAAACTATGTCAGAGAAGCTATGAAACCAAGCAGATTTCCCATGTTTCAAGGCCCGGTATTACAGCCGGTCACTTTTTACAGAAAAGTTATGCAGTTTTTAGAAAATTAACCACAATATTAAAGCAAAAAAAATTCTCTTTAAATATTATAATAATTGAGGTAAAATAGAAAAACTCTAAAGCCATATAAAGTAAGGTGCATGACTGGCCATGTTAAATTTTTCTCCTAAGCAATATATCACCACAGAATATGGGAGAGGTTTTAGGAAGATAAGAGTATCCACTAGATTAAAAACAACAGAATCCAGAAAGATAGCTCTTTATTTTTATATTCACAGGACATACATTACAGGTCATAAATGCAAGTAATTTTCATTTATTTATATCTATTTTTTTAGGGCCATTGATAGCTACTTATCTTTATGTCAAAAATTTTTCCCCACATAATTAGGGAAGATTTCCCAAGATCATTTCAGGTATTTGAAGGCGAAAAGAGGAATCAACTGGGGTCTGATCCATCTATCATTGAGAGTGGCAGAGAAATGAGTGATGAAGAAATGGTATGCAGTGACCATAATTCAGAAAGTAACAAGCGTGGTGGGAGTTTTTTTTTACCTTTGAGGTAAAGATAATACAACTAAATACAAAAATATTATTTCTAAATCAAAGAAAACCTCCCAGAAAAATTTATTATGTGGTGAAAAAGACATGGAAACATAGACACATTTCTTGAAGCTTTCATAGTTTTTTTTTTTTGCATCATGCAGTGTAGTATCTTACAGAAAATATCCTCATGCTCATCAGAATTTTACAGTTAATTGGTTTGAAGAGTTCACACCATGCAAACATTGACAATTTAAGAGAAAGAGATGGCAAGGCCATTTTGATGGTTGCAATGAGCTACCAGCTGTTCTTATTTCTTCTCTGGTACATGAGGTTTGATGATCGTCTTTGAAGAGATAAAAGAAAACTTAACAATAAATGGTCAATTATTAGAAATATATTAGACAACTATCTTTTTACATAATGTTACTAATCAAATAATAATTTTATTACTTGTTTTTTTAAGTAAAATATTCTTTCTGTTAACTAATACCTAGGCCTTCTAAAACATATACTCAATATGACAATCAAATAATTTATTATTTAATCTTATTTACATACATTTTAGTGAAACATGGAAAATACATATGGCTTATGAAGATCCTTTGTGACACTTATTTTGTCTTTAGAAAATAGTCTGGAGGAAAACATATTAGCTAAGATAAATTATGGATTTCATAATTACAAGTAGTAATATTGATTGATATGCATGCAAATAAATCCTTACTAAAAAAAATATAAACCAATATTAAAATTATGAAAAGAAATAATGTCACATTTAATTGTGATAAAAAATATTTTATAAGAAGGGTTTATAATAAT
Organism: Oncopeltus fasciatus; assembly: GCA_000696205.2. Lineage (NCBI taxonomy): Eukaryota > Metazoa > Arthropoda > Insecta > Hemiptera > Lygaeidae > Oncopeltus > Oncopeltus fasciatus. The sequence continues at coordinate 297,882 of KZ806879.1, forward strand.
TAATTTAAAATGCATAATAACATTACATTACATGCACCGCACACTGACATTGACATCTGAGGATTATAATTAGAATAAGAAATGTAAGAAAGAAAAAAAATTGAGGGACATATTTTAATATTTAACAATAAACCTAAGACTTAAAATGTATTTTTTCATTTGTTTCTGTGATACTTGATATTTTTTAAGTACTAATGAGACCAGATATGATTGTAGTAACGGTCCTGAATGGGTTTTAGACAAGTTCAAAGATTTTTTTCTAGAGCATTCTGGCCCTAAGCAAACATTAGTGTTGTATTATCACACAATTTAAATAGAGCTTTAAACGAAATTTATGGCCCTCTAATAAAAATTCATGGAATACCTGTCATATTAATTTTTCACAGAATAATTAACAAATGGTGTAGATATGGGCTCAATAAAAAAAGAAACACTTGTTTTTAAGGCAAATTGGAAATGTAAATTTGATTTTGCCATGCCCCTCTGTCCGCAGACCAAAAATCAGACTTCACAGTGTCACCCGCCTGAATATTCTGAGGATTCCCTGAAAATTTCATCAAAATCAGCCCAGCCGTTTTGAAGTCCATACATTACACATATACACACATCCTATTTTATATATATAGATAGACTAGCATGATTCCTGACTTGTCAGAGATTCTGAGTTTCTTTTTAAAAAATTAAGATCATTGGGTATGTTATTCTATTGTTAACAAATTTTTTTTGAAGATATTACACTTACAATAAGACATGGATACAAATTTTGGGAAGTATTTTTTGACATGAGCCATTAGCTGGAGAGAATATTGGGATGGTCTTATAGCAGGTCTGAAGTTTGTAGCTCTTTAGGGCAGCACAAATTAGCTATGTATACTTCCCAAGCAAGTTTAGAAAAATTTCCAGAATCTTTGTTAGATATCTAATATCACTGAGATAAAAAGTTTTAAATAATAGTTATTTTTTCTGTTATGTTGGATTTATATATCAATTAAAGAAATTTCTTAATGCACAATTTTGTCTTTTATTCAATTAAAATTTTAAATTGTTCCAGTTTGTTATTATGTTTAATTGTTTGAAGACATTCATTTTTGCTTATCGCTTTAGTTTCTTTATATTTTAAGGCTTTTTGTTTTTAACCTCTCTTATTTTGTTATTATAGTGTTTGTTTAGAAAGATAAGAGTTCAGAATATTTATTTAATTGTATATTCTGAACTCACCCCATTAATAAGTTGTGTAGGAAAGAAATTCTGTAGATGAAAACTGAATATTAATGTTTTAAAGACACAGATTTAGTATTTTTTTTTTTTTTTTTTTTTTTCAACTTTTTATTTATTACTTTCTACATATTTTGTATATAGTAATGTGCTGGTTAATAGTCACAGTTAAAAAAGATTTAGTATTATGATACTTTTTGAGTGGAATGAATTTAATTTAGTGATATAAATGATATACTATCAAAGCAGCATAAATTTCATAAAATTTAAAACTTTATTTTGATTGGATTTATGGATATAGATAATGATAAATTTTAGTATATACTCACAACTTATAGTATTATTTGTAAGTAGTCCCAAACTCTCAATTGCAGTAAAGTAAAAACCTTTAGTTCAAAAATTACAGAACTTATTATGAATATATTAAGAAATCTAATATTTGTGACAATACAATCAAAGTTAAAAGAGATAAATTTGAAGAAGAAAAAAAATTACATTGACACAGGGTAAATTGGGAAACAAGCAAATTTATTTAAGGATAAATTTACGGAGCATTATTATTAACAATATTGATGCATAAATTAGATAGGCGTTAACTTTAGAACTTAAAATATTTTACATTTGATGATCTTATAATTAAATAAGGATTTAAAATTAAAAATAAAGCGAATAAATTGTAAAAACAATTTTTACAGATTATCATTTAAAGCAGAAAATTGAGGAGGAGAGTTTAATGCAATTTTAAGCACACATTGAATGTAATTAAGAATTAGTTATTAATGTAATACTTTTGAATAATAAGACTTAATTAATAAAAACTTACCATCCATATCAATGCCCCGTATCTCAGGATTCCAGTATCTGTATTTCTTCTCGACTGTAAAACCGGCTTTCCTAAAGATAAGCCCATGATTTTCTGCAAAATGGATTTTAATTATAAATATACGTTTCACACAAAGACGTTAACGGAGCAAATATTTATCTTACCCCAAGTAGGATCGGAGTAATAAAATACGCTAAATCCAAGTTCTCTCGACAAAAATTCAGCAGCAATTCTTAAAGCTCCAGTTCCTGACAGAGTCTGTACTGAAAATCCCTGACAAAAATAAATCAATTTATTATGCCTGAGTACAAGATTTTGTATTTCATATCAAATAGAAAGGTCATATTTACCCGTCCTTCAATGTAAGCAGGATTATCTTCACCCAAAGCAAGTGCACAAGCACGTCGAGAAAAAGCATCAAGTCCAAGAATTGGCAAATATTCATGGTTCACAGTAGGATCCTCTGCTAAAGCAATTTCCGCTTTTTTGACACAGGGCAAAACCCATGGTACACCATGTTCAGTCCTGTAAGCTGGTTTATTTATCTCATACACTTGTTGGATAAATATAATATCCCAAAATAAAAATTTGATAACTAACCTCCAACTCCAAGATTAACTTTGTCAACGTGATTATCATCCTGGAACGATTTAATAAGAGCGAATACTTCAATGGGAGGTAAAGTGTCTAAATTGCGAAACTTACTTTCAGCTACTTGATTTTCCGGCATTATAAATAAATTATATAGTCCAAAATAAGATAGGGTCTAGCCAAAATATATCTACTAGAAAGTTAAATCATTAATGTAGAACTATCAATCCTCAGGAAACACTGACACAACGACCGGATAGACACTACGTGACAGGGCTCAGAATAATTATGATTATTAATAGTCGAGTTGTGAAAATGAATCGAGAATCGATTCAAGGAGTCGACTCCGACAAGAATAACTGGTCTAAAGAATTAATCACTAAATAGATTCACTAGAAAGTTGTGAATAATTTAGGATTTGAAGTAAGAGAGTAATGTATTCGAGGATATACCTGAATTATTTATTATTATTTAATTAGCTATGATCATTCCAGAACAATTTAAATTCCAACGAATATAGAATATTGTGAGAGTAATTTACATTAATTATTATTTTTCCAACAATTTTTTGATACCGTATTCCATTTTTATACGGATTCAGATTGTCACTGTAATTTTTTTTCCCTAAAAATATATAGTCTGAAAGTTACAAGTATAACTAATTTATTGTCTTTGCCATTTAAGAAGAATTTACCAGGGTTTAAAAACAGAATGGAAGGAGATAAACTCTAGTACCTAAATGATAACTTTACAACTACTAAGATCCTATTTACAATAAAATTCTACATTCCTTATTTTTAACAATTAATATTCTAAGAAGAAATCTTTATTTATATATATTTTATA
>KZ806879.1:309111-342090 GCA_000696205.2 Oncopeltus fasciatus
CTGGGTTAGCCTCCCTTGCAACCACTTAGGGTCATTGGAGGGAGGGGCTATCTACAGGTTGCCACCCCATTTTAAACACCCATGGCTCAGGACAAGCTTCTATATTATAAATAATAGATTGACCTGGGCGGGATTTGAACCCGCGGCGTCAGGATTGCGAGGCCAGTACGGATCCCCTGAGCTAGCCTGGCGCCCCATATCCAAGTTTAATATCAAAGTAATGATTTTTTTTTATGAGTAGATGTACGTAGTTTGGACTTACGTTTAAGAGTATTAAGCAAATTGAGCCCCCCCTCCCCCCCAAAAAAAAAAAAAAAAAATATGTGCTTTTAGTGTGCCAATGGACAGCAGATGTCGTACCACATATTTATAAATGAAATGGCAAAATACCTGACGGCAACTAAAAAAAAACGTCATACAAAAAGTCTATGAAAATGAAATTTAGAGTAGAAAACAACGAAAACCAAATCTATCGATATAGCAGAGAATGAGAGAAGACAAAATCCATTATATAGAAACAGTTATCAGAGTCTGAAAAATATGAGAAAAATATATACTAAAAATAATAGGCAGAGAGCAAAAATAAATTCTGAATGATCATTAAATAAGATTTCAAATCAAAGTAATAACATCAGTAATCAAAGACTACGATAATTTATAATTGAAAAGGCATTGAACTAAAGAATGAATAACCTATTTCCAGAAAAGTGAAAAAAAAAAAAAAAAAAAAAATGTAAGCAGTATATTCTTTAGATTCTCAAGAGAATAGGAAACAAACCTGTGGTAAAATAGCTGGTGTAGAAATTTTTCCTGAAGTGAAAACTCATCATGGTAGGCCTTAATATTGAGGAAAAATAAACATATCAAGATGGGAGGGGTGAAATTGAGGCAAAAGTCAAGAGCTTAAGCAAAAGGGGGAACGAAATTTCTGATCTCTGTGCTTGTTCGGTTTTAATAAAAATATATTTAAAGATGGGTGAAATAATTGAGAAATGGTCAGTAACCTCCTCAGTTCATACATATACTTTTTTAACGTAGAGCGCTTTCGAGGCTAATGTCTCATCTCAGTGCTCTAAGTTGGTCTAGGTGAACTCGCTCAGACCTTTGGCTATATTCTCAATAAGATAGTCAGTAGGATCAACTGGATAGTTGCATGTGTGCATATCTTTTATGAAAGACAGAGATATTTTGCTGGAGTTCAATGCAATGAAAGCAGACAACAATTCTAAAGAGATTCGACTCCTGAGAGCGCTCTTTATCACTTAAAGGCACTCGCTCATAGCGTGGGGACTCGTCATCTATAGTTCTCGTTTAAGGTCGTCCGATATAGGAGTAGTGTATGAATAGCAGATTGTTCTTTATCGAGTGGTCTTATGACGTCAAATTTCCTATCTCTCTGCTTCTTCAAGCTTCTTTGATTTCCTCAGGCATTTTATCTGGTAGAAATGTTGCAATTATCCTATTGGAAATTACATGATTATGATTAGATATGACGTCAACTAAAAAGAAATGTACACTAATTATTATTTGTACTTAGTAGTACTACTTACAAAACTATTTTTGATATTTCAACGGAAGTATGGATACACATACTGACATAACCCGCAAATATGAAATTTTCTAAACCTTATTTAGCATTACTTTTCGTCTGTTCTGGAATCATTTGAACGAATTTTGTTTATTTTTCTATGAAGTATAAAAGCATGTATAAGTCATTTTATTGTACTCTTAATGGCGTCAAGGTCCTGAGTAAGTTACGAAGTCAATGAGCCTTATTATATTGTACGCTGACTACTGAATTTATATTTGTATAGGAATACTGAATAACCTTGCCTGCTAACAAGCGAACAATTTCAATTAACACAATTATTACATTATTTTTCCCTCTTCACTGCTGAAGGCTAAAGCTTGTACCTAGTACAGAAAGTATATGGAACCACTAAATTTAATTTTTGTGTATTCCCTCGGCGAGATTATTCCTGATAAATGTAAGAGAAATACTGAAATTTTTCAGGTCTTTCATTAGTATTGTTTGCTAATTTTTGAGTTCTCTTTTGAGATAATTTGACCTGTAAGTGTGTCAGAGGACTTTAAATTTGTGCATGAACAACTTCTATTGACTTCTCATGCATCTAAATATGGAATTATTTAGTTTATATGAAAATGGTTTTATTTTATATGAAAAATACATAAAGGAAAAGAAAAAAAAAACTTTTTATAAATCTTTCTCAACAAAAGAGAAAAATTATGATAATTTTAAATTTTCTAAGACATACTTCCACTTTTTGATTGAAATAATTCGATTTTTTGCATATTTAATTGATGACATTTATATTGCTAAAAGTAAGAACTATATTTCTAAAAATATAAAATTCCACCCACTCACGACAAATTAATTTTTGGGGAAATGTAATATGTCAAATAATTTCAAGCTAAACTTCATGCTCGTATATTTAATAGTTTCCTTGGATCACAAACAATTCTCTTCCTTGTGTCACACAATTTTCCTTTGTAGTTTCGTTTTGTTAGTATCAGATGGTTAACTATTTTCAATAGACCTAACGAATGTTTCTACATTCAATACTAATTGAAAGTTAGTAAAGTAATTTATTTATTACTAACATTTGGTTATAGAATGAAGGATATCACATGACAAAGCAAACATTATTTATTCTGGTATCTAAGTCCACTAGGACTAGGAATTATCTTTGCCACAAGCCTGTCAGACCTCCTAAGAGGAAATGGACTACTTTGTTGCGCCATGACTTCATTTGTAGGCGTTTCATGATTAGTTTCTCCGTATCTTTTCTACTTCAGATATACCAGTTATGTACATCTGTTTATGTATTCCTGCCAGATAAATGTGGCATTCCTTATCCCGAACATTAGGTTATTTACTTTTAAAAAGCCCTTTTGAGTGTTTATCTGCAAAAATGAATTCGGCTCATCTATGGGCTTGGTAAAAAAGGCCCTTTATTCTCAAGAAAAAATGTATGCTATTCAAGGATACAGTTAGGATCAGGTTTAAATGTACTTTGAGCAGCTTAACAATATTTCTATAGGGCTTAGTACTCGACACATTTGCCAATCTCAAGATAATAATTCAGAATCTTGCAGTTAAACACTTTACAGTTTGTTTAGTTTTATATACACTGCTGGACAAAATTAAAGGATCACTTCAATATTTTGAAATTACTGAACTGTATAGGGTATTTTTGAAAATATTATTTTTTCTTTGGAAGTCACACTTTATTATAAGGGTAATAAAAAATAAAAAATTCTTTTCTAGAAATTTTAATAGGAAAACAAATCAAAAAATAAAAATGTCCTACAGTCTCAAAATGAAAAAGTAAATCTTTGAAATGAAATGAAATAACAAAACTGAATAAAAAGGAAGAATTCGAGGAAAACGATCAATAATTGGTATTCCCACCTCTAGCTCTGATAATTGCTTCCATTCTCCTGCCCATTCCAGCGACCAGGGCTCTTACATGTTGTTCTGGGATGTTGTTCCACTCTTCCACTAACATTTCCCTTAAATCTGCCAAATTTTGTGGGTCTCGGGCGCGGACACGTCTTCCAAGCATGTCCCATACATGCTCTATTGGGTTCATATCTGGACTTCTGGGTGGCCAAACCATAACGTCAATTTCTTCTTGTCTGAGGAAATTTTGCACTGATCGAGCAACGTGAGGTCGGGCATTATCGTGCATAAAAATAAAGTTACCTGCGATATTTCTGGCGAAAGGTATTACATGTGGCTCAAGTACCTCCCTAATGTACCTGTCAGCAGTTATAGAGCCACGGTTCACAAGAACCAACTCTGTACGGGAGTTTAAATTTATGCCCCCCCACACCATCACTGACCCACCACCAAACGCAACCCTTGGAGAAAAAGTGCATGGAGCATACCTCTCTCCCCGCCTTCGCCATACCTTTTCCCGTCCATCTGGAGATCGGAGACAGAATCTTGACTCATCGCTGAATAATACGAGGCTCCAATCTTCCTGAGTCCAGTTTAGGTGCTCCCGAGCAAACCTCAAGCGCTCAACCCGGTGTTCCCTGGAGAGAAGAGGTCCAGTAGCTGAAGGATGGGAGGTCAATCCATAATCGTTGAGTCGTCTTCTCACGGTTCGCTCTGAAATTTGCACATTCCTGAACCTCTGGAGGAGACCACGCAGACTGTTACCAGTTGATCGGCGATCCCGAAGAGCATGCAGTTGCAAAAATCTCTCGTCACGGTGGGAAGTTGACCTCGGACGGCCTTGTCCGACTCTTCTTGTATGCCCTCCAGTTCGACGGTGCCTATTAAGCACCCTGGACACTACGGATTGTGACCGCTGGAGCCGTTGCGCAATATGCCTTTGAGAAAACCCTTCTTCACTCAAAGCAACAGCACGAATTGATTCCTCTTCGGTCAATGCTCTTCTGTTGGCCATCACAACGTTCTTACTAAACTCACAAGTAAAAACTAAAGTCTCTTAAATGTTAGAAAATCTTCAATAAGATGAATCTTTGCTAACAACTAACCATTTACTGATAGGAAGAAAGAAATGAAGTGGATTAACTGACCCTTTTCTCCATAAACGAGTGGGAATATAAACAGGTACAGGATTAACTGGATAAGATACAACACAAAGTCCAGTCTGGGGCAATGGAATTTCTATTTTTATCTCTTATGTAATAATAATATAAATATTTGTAAGTGATCCTTTAATTTTGTCCGGCACTGTATATGCATACATTCTTACCAAAATAAATTCTGGCTGAAATAGGATGAATGGGAAGGAGGAAAGAGTTTAAAGACTTTATTAATCGCCAATATCTTTATTATTAATAGTGTTTTGACAAGAACTTATATAATGTAATTATTTAAGTGAAAAACTTTTTTTTTCTGTAACATTTTGACGATAATCGTATATTTATGAAGATATTTAAGAATTAATCTATGAATGTTGATGGCTTAACTTACCTTGAGTGAGCCCTAGTGATCTTACCTTCAACGCTGACTCCCTTCCCAGCTTGTAAGATCAAATAAGCCCTGTAATCTTATCTAAGTCCACTTATAATTTAACATGGAAAATTTTCTTTGCTTACTCTGCTCTAGCATGTGTTCAGTTAATTTTAATTTAGAATGAATCAATTGATAAAAAAAAGTAAATTTTCTTTATTAATATTTAGAAAATTGCATATAATTATAGTAATTATTTTTGAATGTTTTTATTATATCAGCCCGTTAATTAGTGTTATGCTGTTATAAGTAAGATCAGTATTTTGTTACTCACTGTACACAATATTCTCCTTACCTGCTGAATGATTTACTACTCCATCAATAAGAGTTCCCTTTCTCTACCTTATTGCATGTGATTATTCCGGTTTAACAGTCCATTTTTACAAAGTGATTTACAAAAATAACAACTTTTTAAAAGAAAAATCTCGATTTCAAACACTCAATACAAACAAGTGATGACAAAAGAATTTACAAGAGCTTGTTTCTTACATAATACCCTCACACGATTTACTCACCAATAAAACAACCGTAAAATAATGTCATAATTATAACCCACCATAAAATAATCTCATAACATGACCCCCCCCCCCCCTAAAAAAGGAAAAATGACAACATAAACCCATTGCAATGTTAATTGTAAGACTGGACACTATTTCGAACGACCAAATAACCATAATTGCAAAAATAACACAACCCTCCACTTAATAATAGATCAAATGATTATGATTTAAATAATACCTCACCAGCTGCTAAAGCAGATAATCAACAATGTTTATTGACTATAAAAAAAAACTAAAGAATGGTAATGACACAAAAGCCACAAATGTCAAACTATGAAAAAATCTTATCTAACTATTTATAGAAATACTATAAAATCTGACTGAAATTTCCCTATGACAGCAAACCATAATCTATTTGTAATGATTTTTTTAAATGTAAATTTATATTGATTAGATTTAGATTTAAAAAAATATTTTGTAATTTGATGTCATTAATGACTAAAAATAAACACATACATATATAGAAATACTATAAACTCCGACTGAAATTTCCCTATGACAGCAAACCATGATCTATTTGTAATGATTTTTTAAAATGTAAATTTATATTGATTAGATTCAGATTAAAAACCTATATAAAAAAAAGAATAAATTCAAAGGTCTAAGCAGAGGGATGACTAATTGACCGTAATCATTGAAATAAAATAATGCATATTAATGCCTCTATTGGTAGCAGGCATACCTTTAAAAATGCCTTGGAATTTAGTCAATAAGGATTATAAAAAAATATGGTTGTTAGGATCTTGAATTGTTAGGTTATCTTTTAGGTTGTTAGGTTTTAATGTTGGGCAATAATCTAATTTTATCAATGTGCGATGAAAGGCATTCAAATATTATTTTAGTTGTGTTCTCAATAATAAAGTTTAGCATAATGGTGTGCTGAAATTAGTCAGGGTTCCGGCCAGGATCAGAAAAATAATATACTCCAAATTTGTTGGATAATTATTTATTAATTGCCAACATTTCGACTGAACTGGTAAGTCATCATCAGGGTGATAGTGATGTCTGGAGAGATCTCCAGGGTAGTTTATGGTCACATCACAGACTGCACAACTGAACTGAATCAGTTTAGTTCTGCACTCTGGCAAACACTCGTAGTTTCTCCTAAATCTCTATTTTTCTGGTTATCAGCATCAATAAAAAGGATTATTATGTGAATTTAAAGGAATAAACTGACACATGACTTTTATAAAAAAATATAATAAATATTAAAATTAACTTAACATTTATCAGACAAAAAAATAAATATCACTTATAATTTTAAAACAATTTGAAGCACAATTAAATTAAATGTCCTTTCATCACAATACAGAATTTGTCTTAACTTTTTTCTTGCCACTGAGTTCTTCCTGAACTTCTGCAAGGGTCTTTCCTTTAGTTTCTATGACAACAAAGGTGGCAAAGAAAAATGATATCACACAGATTCCTGCAAGTATCCAGTAGGTTATGGCAGCACCAACTAAAGCCTGGAGTGGCTGGAAGATCTTTGTGACGAAAAAGGCAAGGGACCAGTTGACAGCAACTGCTATGCTGGATCCAGTGGCTTTGATCTCTGGGCCCATTACTTCACCAGAAATCATCCAGGGTATTGGACCAAAACCAACAGCAAACACTAGAATATAGATGACAACAGAAACAAGTGGAAGAAGACCCAGAGAGCCTACGTCCTCCCCTGAAGTTTTGAGTTTAAAGTAGTAACCCAGGATCCCAAGACAAATTGCCATAACCGCTCCAGAAAACTGCAGTAGTATCTTCCGACCAGCTCGATCAATCAAGACCATCGAGACTAATGTACTTAAAACCTAAAAAGAAAATAAGAAATATTAAAATTGTTATTAGAGAAAACAATTAATATCTTTATGACAAATTTAAAAATCTGATTTAAACATTAAATTAGCTTCTATGTGTTAAAAATGATTTATACTTTGCCTAAGAAGTAAACAAAGGAAAAAAAAGAGATATATCTCTACCCTTATTAAAAAAAATAAAATCAATTAATAACTAGTTTTATCAGATGTTGAAATAATAAAATATAATTTCATTTGCACTGAAATTTTCTGAAGTTATTTTAAAACTTTGCTAAATAAGAAAATAATCTATAGAGAAATTACTATAGAACACAAATTCAAGGACTGTTCGAGCTGAGGATATTTTTTTTTTTTTTTTGTGACTTTACTATTTATTTATGTACTTGACAAATAAATATGATTATTGTTTTCTTTAATTCATTTTATACCAAAGTTAGAATAGCAATCGATCAAAAATTCTGTGTAGCATTTTATCACTTATGTTTAGAGCATCCGGATTTCAAGAAAACCATTTTTTTGGAAATTGGTCTCTATGTATCATGTGAAGAAACTATAATTTTCTCAAAGGCGAGTTGTAAAAATTTAATTTTGATTCATATAGCCACTAGGTCTCAATTTGGTTAATTTTTATTTGTAATATTAATATAGGAACCAATTTACAAAAAATGATTTTTTTCATGTCAGGAGGCTCAAAACATATATAAATGTTAAAAACTCTATGCAGAATTTTCTGATTGTTATTCTAACTTTGGTATGAAATGTAGTAAAGAAGGTAAATTTAACCAGAGTAAAATTACAGCTATGCAATTTTTACCCTATAAACATTGGATGAAAATAGCTTTCACTATTTAATGAAACTTTTCATACATGCTTTTTGAGAAGTCTTTTTGGAATGGAAACATATATTCAGAAAAATCAGTATAAAATTCAGAGAGATAAATTATGCATAGAGAGGAAATAATATCTTTCATTTTGCTGTCTGTATCAAATGAGCAATCCACTGTTGCCAACCTTTTGAGTTCAAGAGTTTAAGGACACTACACATAAATACAGTGTTGCTTCTTCAATTAGTGAGGCCTGGGAGAAACACTGAAAGAAGTGGAGCATGTTTCATGTTCTGTAGAAGTAATGGAAAAAGAAGGATTTCTTTGGGGTTGAACCTCTTCAGAATTTTGGGGTTTACACATAGTACTGTTGAATACTGGTGGTAGTAAGCTGCTTGCTGTTCTAACTAAATCACAAATATGTCTCTTCAGTAGTGCAATCTTGCTGGTTACTGCACTCTTGGGACATCTGCTCTATTTCTTAAAAAAATATATATAAATGAATGCTAGAATTATTATTGACTTTTTTTACTTATTTCAGTTAGCAGAAGACATTGGAAAAGATTTCTCCAGTATAAAATTGAAATATCGTATGCTAGACTAGGTGCTGACTATCAAGCATTTTCAGCATATATTTGTTGATATAGTGAAGCAATGGATGGGATCTCATATTGCATCACTGATAAAAGTAAGTTGTTTTTTTTTTAATTTATAGTTCCTCTGAGTGTTTGTTATGCATGCATGAAGTAACTATGTCCATGAATGCATGCATATGTGTCCATGTGACTGTTTGCATATTCCACTATTTTTGGGCACCATATATGTTACAGTGGACATTGAACCTCTCATTCAAGAAGAAGTAAAATTTTCAGCTATTGGTAATTTCTGTCAGCTTTCCATACAACTAATAACCAAGCATTGGGAACTGTTATTTATAGTGATTTGAGCTTTGTTGTTAGTGTGCAAAAATGTATTTAAAATTAAAATTAAATAGATATTTAAAATGGCTTGTTTCATTGAAGAAAGCTGTCGAAAGTTACCTGCGCTAGTCCAACAATTATAGTGGAGATGGCTGGATCAAGGGTACTTCCAGCATCATGGAAGATAGATCCAGAATAGAAGATGACAATATTAATACCAGAGAGCTGTTGGAATACCATAGCTCCTATGCAGATTATCAAACCGAGATAATTAGCCCGTTTTCTTAGTGCTTTAACGAATGATGTTTTTTGTGTATTCTGTTCACTGAGGCTTTTCTCCAGGACATGCAAATCTCTGAAATAAAAAAATAAATATATACTGGGATGAAAATCTATAAAATGCATGACAATAAGGATAAAATAACAAACATGCAATAGATTTACATATTTGCATCCCTTCATCAAATCAGTGTTTCTTTAAAATATAATGTAGCTAGCTGATGACAGAGAAATTACTGAAATTAATTGTTAGAAGGATATTATTAGATAAATATTACTAATTGACAAACATTCTGACATTCTGTAAAATTAAATCTGAAAACCCTAAACTGTATGGTGAGTGACCAATGTTCAAAAAAAATGTATTCTACAATTGCTTAGGGATAACATTTGGCCTTTCAAGTTACTAATAGAATATTATTTAAAATATAATCCTAAACAATTAAAATATACAATTTAAAAAATAAAATACAAACACCTAAAATTTCCTAAAAAGAATATTTTTTCAAGTTAATTACTGAAATGAATTACTTAACCATTGTTATTAAAAACAATTAATTGGGTTCAAGAAACAATTGAAAGATAAATTTGTGAGCCATTGAAAGAAATCCATCATGGTAATAAAAAGATAAATTTTTGGTATTAAACGATTCCATTTTTATAATGCTGAGCTCAGTCAAAAAAACATCAATCCAGATTTCCTGATTGTTGTTTAGTTTAGAAATATTTCTTGGATTGTTAAATTTTGAGTGAAAACCATGCCTGATAGATACTAGTTAAAAGTTCAGATTTCTGTAATAAATCATGATGATATTGCTGAACTAAACCAAGTTACTAACAACAGCAACTGTTCTTCATTAAAATTTTTATATTGGCTAGTAGTATTAAATATAGACTTCTCAAATTATATTTAAAAATCTACTTCTATTTCATTGCAGCAATGCAATAATAGAATTAATAATAATAATCTAATTGGAAGGCGTGCGAGATGGATTTCTATCAATCTCTCTTCTGTAAAGAACACAAAGCCCAATTAAACTCAAGGTAGTGAGAAACTATTATCTTCCATATCTCCATTCATTAGTTTTTTTTTTTTAAAGGTTTTGTATAAACTTGATGGAACATATAAAGGTAGTTAATATTTATCTGGAATATAAGTTGGTTTATTGATTTTAAGGAAACATTACTTTTAGTAGAGTTTGTTTGGTACATAAATTGAATTCCTCATTTTTATAAATTATAAAAAAAAAATTAAGGTAATTGGAATAAGATATGTATTTCATAGGTTTCATATTTCAATCAAACACAACTAATATATCTCTCAAACACATAAAACCTTATCTTACTGCAGGCTTATTTTAATTTCCCAACAGCTATTGTGATAAGTGCTGTCTTTAAAGGAAAACAATGATTACCTGAATATATCATATTTAGGACCTCTTAGAGTTCTCATAGCTGCTTCAGCCTGCTGTCTCCTGTCTCTCTTGAGAAGGTAAGCGGGGCTCTCAGGAGCTTTGAAGAAGGCCAGCAAGAAAATAATGTTTACAACTCCACAAAGAATAGGGAGAAGGGTATAGTGGACTAGAGCTCCCAGAATATATGCATAAAGAATACCGGTCACCATCATCAGCTGGAAACATGATCCCAATGTTCCTGAAAAGGAGATATATCTTCATTATCTTATTTAGTGAGCATATATTTATTGAATGCATTCATTATTAGTTCACAATTAACCCATTGAATAGACTTATTCAGAATATCGTTTCATGTCTTTTTAATTATCAAATTTCATTTCATATTTTAAAATTAATATTTGAGTTAACCATAAAATAAAATTTTATTTTACTGTATTAATTATATATTGTACTGTTTATGTTTTGGCATTATTATTTTTTTATAATGCAATGTACTTGCTTATAAAAAAAATTTCACATTGTAAAAGAATTAGAAACTAGAACTAATTAATCAGAATTAGAGGAATGGGTACTAATATTTGTCTTTCTGTAGGCCACTGGAAGCTTAAACACCTTCTTATTACAATGCACAATGACTGCTTATAATTGCAAAAAGAGAATCATATACACCCCACATACTGAAGACAGACATTGACATGAGTATATTTCTCCTCCACGTATATCTCAATCCAAGTGAGTCTTTTCTATTCCTGTTTCTTCCATACCAACTGCCCTAGAATGAAAAGCTGGTTTTTCAACCTTATACATAAAAATATTCTTACTGCAATAAGATCAAATTTATTTATAGCATCTAGATTGCCTAATTTGTTAAATAATGGGCTTGACCTATTGATGTAAAACATTTTGTTTCTTTTACATTTATGAGTATCAATAATTTTTCTTTTTATCAATAAAAAAATTACATCAACATTTAAGTGCTCCAAGTTTTCACTCATCTCATACTGGTTTATTACTCTCAAAATAAACTTCTGCTGCATTTAATTTTCGTGGGCAGTATAAAAATTTCTTGCTCTTCTTTAGAATGAGACATAAGTAATAACCTGTGTTAACAATTAAATCACTTATATTATACAGCTAATAACTTAATAATTTGTATGAATTCACTCCCGTTCAATGAAAAGATTTTATGATTTTTGTTATTACAATATTTTATGACATTTCTTTGAATTCATAACTATTGTAAATTGTTAATTTAAAGGGAAAAAAATTATATTACAGTATCAATAATTTTCATTTAAACCCAACATAACTCACTGTTTTTTCTTACAATTGTTATTAATTTCATTTTAATAAGCCAATGAGATATTGGCAGATTAGGAGGGTGTGTTTTGTGAGATCAAAAATTCTATTAGGAATGTTCTAATAGAACAAGTTATAAATGTTCTAACTGATATAAATTTTATTTAAAAATCTGAAGGAATTTTAATATACCATAAATATACTATTAAAAAATAAATTTTTTTGTTATTTCTTAATTATATCAATAGAAGAGAAGTCTACTTCTTGAGTGATACTCCATTAACAATTTTTCTGAATATATAGTATAAAGATATTTCCTAAATTTTCATCAAAACCCATTCTAACTTGGAAAGTAGTGTTAAAGAGATCATTTATATATGAATATGCAATCTCTAATTTTGGAGACATAGAATATATGAGCTATAAATCTAAATTTTTTATTTAGGAGTGGGTTCTCTCAGAAACCAAAATGAGCTTCTTATTTTATCTAACATGTGGGCTGAGTTAATTTAATTTTTTTTTACAATGAAAAACCTTATGCAGCCCTATTACCTGCATTTATTTTCATTCATAATTTTAAGGAAGAAATCATGTTATGGATTTCTGTCAATTTTCACCAATCCTAAAATTTATATACACTAAATGAGACATTCATCAAATTTTCACAAAATATTTGTTCTTGAAATCTTAGAGATATTCACACCATCTAGTGGTGTGATCCCATGCCTTCTCAATAATCAAGTCCACTAATAACTCATCCATAATGTGTTTCTCCCTAGGCTCCATAGGCCTATAGTAGAACTGATTTTTATATATTATTTTTCCCCCTATTATATAGAAATGAAAGTATACCACAAAAAATAAGGATAAGCAAAAATATCTGAATGGGGTTCGGTCAAGGTAGATAAAAAAAAAAAAAAAATACAAATTTAAAAAAAATGTATTTTTTAAAAGATTATCTGCCAACGTTTCGACTTACTTTATAATAATTGACACTGAACCCTATGAACACAAAAGCCTTTTGTCTGAAACCATTCCCATTAGCCTACAAAACTATCCAGTTAACGACAGAACGGACATAGAACAAATTTCCTCAACTTATTCAAACATTTTCAACATTCTAAAAACCATCAGCCTCTTTTCAATAAACCTGTCAAACATTTTTCCCAGTTCCAAAGTTACCTATCCTCAATAATACCCTTACTTTTTTCCTTTGTCCTTTTTATTGCCCTCTTTTGAAATAGGCCGCTTTCCCTTTGTACCTTCCGCCTCTTACCTTCCCCCTCACCCGGCTACCTCCCAGGGTGTGTATCTAAAAAATTATATTTCCCCTCAGTCATGGAAATGTGAACTTAGGGACAGGATGTCCTCTCTCGTCTTCATGATAGGTAGGTGTGACAAATTACTGTTTTAATGTAATTCAATTATTTTTCAATAAGTTGTTGTTTGCATGTTTTTTATAAAAAATTTTAAATTCTCTTACATAGCTTTCTACATCCATACTTTTGATATCACTTTACATTACGGCAATTCTGTATTATATTATTGTCAATTATTATTGTATTTGTCATACCTTCCATTGCCCGTCTTCATTGGTTTCTGCAAACCATCTTCTGTTGGCGAGCGCTTTCGGACATTGTCCATCTTCTGGCCGAATACATGCGTTCACCGTCACTGTCTGTATTCAACTTGGAGTTGACTGATGGTATGACAGTTCTATATTCATTGGTGGTGGAAATAACCTTTTAGATTATTATTGTATTTCAACAGACATTGTATTTCTACAGCCCTGAAGATGGCTTACAATGTAAGCCGAAACGTAGCCAGATAATCTTTTAATAAAATACATTTTTTTTAATTTGTATTTTTTTATATTTTTTTTTTATCTACCTTGACCGAACCCCAACTAAAATCATCTAATAATAATATCTACGATAAAAAAAAAAAAAATCTCCTTTTGAATATCTGAATGGCTATTAAAAACTGTCAAAAACACTTCTAAATCAAAATCTAAATAAATCTAATCTATTATGACTCTGATATAATTTATCTTTTTTAAAAATATTCCCTTTGAGTGTGATTATTGATTAAATTTAATTGTTCCTAATGTCCTCTTAGTATACAACTAAGAATTCATTATTATTTATTATAAGAATTCTCATACATTTAATTGCCTATATTATGTACATTACAAATATTATTACATAATTCAATGTTTTTGCTATTGATGTTTGTTTAGTTAGCTTCCAATTCAAAGATTAGTATTAGAATACTCCTTTAATTGGTTATTTAATTACAATGTTAACTATTAATTATTTCTTTCAATTATTTTTCATTTTTCTAATTCTTTATTTATAAAGTTTATACTTTAATATTATATTTATTTATAGCAAATATGTATCCATATGTTTATGGATTTTAATATTGTTATTTTGGTACTTAATGTTAAGTTAATATTAGGTATTTCCTGTATTTCAATAAATAAATATAACCTACCTCGTACACTGTCTTCTGCTATTTCTGAAATATACATAGGAACAATTGCACAAATCATACCAACACCAATACCACCCAGTAGCCGTGCAATATAGAGCATATTGACAGAAACAGCAAAATAAATCAGTATCCATGAGACTATTTGAGGGGCTGCTGACATCAGTATCATTATCTAAAGATATAAAATAAAAAATTAAGGTTTATCAAAGCTATCTTAATTATAGTTATGTTTGACAGTAAAAGTAATTTAATGTGTAAAGTGAATTTGAAATTTAATTAATGAAATTCCTTACTGATTCAAACTTTGTATGAGATCAAATATATAATATTAAACTATTAATAGTTTATATCCAAGCAGTTTCAATGCTATAGTTTCATCCTCAAGTACATCAAAATTGTTAGAAATGTAAGTAGTTCTTGCTTCTATACTTCATGAGAGGACTTCACAATAACACAATTATCACACTCGTTCCTTAATATGTAAGTTTAAGAACATAAGTAATATATTAGAGTAAGTTTTCTGATTGTTAATAAATAATTAAAGGAATCTTTACTTGGATCTATAAGGAACCCATACTGCAACATTTCCTCATTCACTGAGGACATTGCAGGCAATCCTTCCTCTTATTTGTCTCGCTTATATACTCATTCTTAGATTTAAAATGGACTTGCAAAATTCATTAAAATGATAAATAATTTTGGCTTTAAAACAGTATAATTAAAATGTATGTACAAATAAACCCCCAGTCATAATTATTCAATTTTGCTGTACAACTCATTTTATGTTTCTTTTATCAGTAAACAAATCTGTGTTGTTTCATTACTCTAAACTAAACATGCTGCTACTTTTAAAAAATTGTTTTTATGCCCACTTGACATTGCAGTTTATTCCCCACTTCTATTGGTTCAATTTTGCTCCGACCGAAAAAGTGACCGGTCGAGTGTTCATATATATATTTTGTCACTATCATTTTTTGGTGTCTAGAAGGATTGGAGAAAATATCACAATTTACAATAAACCTGAATGAGAACAACCTCAATAGCTAAATACATTCCTTCAGAATTTGCTAGAAGAAACAAATTATACTAAATTCATAACATTTTGTTCAGCTAATTAATGATTTACTCCTTATTTTTATTGAACAGTTATAAAACTTTTATTGAACTTATTAACAATTCAAAAATTGCCTTTTACATTTAAAATTAAGACAGGCTACTAAATCATAATAGTTTGGTTTTGTAGCAATTTAATTTAATGTTCACAATAGCTACACTATTAATTTAAATCTTAGTACTTTCATTTTATGAATTATAACTAATACCTTAAAGATGTAAATATTTTCAATAATATGGAGATTAGTGGTTAAATTACCTTTTTGCCAAATAGATCTGCACAAGCCCCAGCTGGGAGTGCCCCCACAAAAGCCCCTACAGCAAGCAGTGACCCTATCCATGAGCTTTGCTCTTCAGTTACTTTCAGGACTGATTCTTCTGACTGCAAGGCAGGGAGAGCAGGCGCGCTCCACCCTATCACAGTCCCACCAGCAAACACTACAAGCGTTACTGGAACAAGAAGGTAAAAGGTATTTTTAAGATTTGGTAAATCAATTTCCTGTAATTACCCACTGATAGTGAGATACATGTAATATTATATTAGAATCAGTTAAATTTAGGACTGAAAATTCAAAATTCTCTAATAAGGGATTTCCTTTAAAAACTTATGGCATTTGTTGTTCTTAATTGAGATAATCATTGCCAATGTTTTTCTTCAGAATTCATAAGCCATTCAAATTAAAGTTTAGTTTCGGAATCAGATATAAGATGTTTCAAAAGGTTTATTTATTATGTATGAAAGTAAGTAACTAGATTTCTGTTTTTAAATTAGTTAAATTGTATATTATTTCTCTAATGAATTTTAATCCTTCCTTCCACTCTAGGCTCCTTAATACTGTAAAAGTCAAGTGCATTAATATTTTTTGAGCCTAATTTTATATACATTTAAAAAATTGTTGGTAGTTATGACTTTTAAGTATCAAAAGTAAATTAACAGTATGAGTACTAATAAAAGTCATGCCTGCTATAATATATTAAAAAAATTAATTGAGAAAGGACTTGTCAGAGATTTGGTCTGGGTACTTGAATAGATAAAACTAATTTGCGAACAATTCAGTTTTTATTATTGCCAATGTTTCTGCCTAAATTTCAGGCCTTCTTCAGGACATGGGTGCAATGGAGGGAGAGAGTTTTCTACTGTAGGGTAACAGAATCATGGCTTCAGGAAGTTTGATGTTAACTATCACCAAATAGAAAATTATTTGTTTTATGACAGGTTTGTACTACCCTAAAATGTATCATAAGTATACTAATTATAAGGAAATGCATATAATATAGAACTCTGATGTTAAAATTGACCTTAATAAATAATACTAAAATTGTTACATTTCAGAAGTAACAGTGATTATTTCATACTATTCTCTAATCCATTTTCAGATTTTGTAAGAAACCACACCAAGTCATTACATAACAAGGAATGCAAAAATTTAAAAAAATAAAGTGTTTTTATGATTAAATTGTAAAGTTATCAATTAGTTCTCAGGCTCTTAGTGAAGAAAAAACTGTCTCCTTAAAATTAAGAAGGAATAATATTGAAATTTGCTAGGATTGGATATGAGAGATACTAAAATAGAGGTCTGTAAATTGATACTGCAGGATGAATTAGATTACACAAGTATAATGATACTACGAGTTTAACGTAGTATAACGAGTACTTCATAAAAGGAAATAAGCATTGTTGTAATAAATTAACCTAAACTTATTTCTTCTTTCCTTTCCTGATCCCAGTCCCAGTCTCTCTTCACTCCTTTCTGTAGAAGGGTGAGAAGTTTCCCCAAAAATTCATACTCATTATAATTTTTTTTTTTTTTTGNTAAGTAATATACACCATTATTTAAAGAAGAAAAGAATAATCAATTGTTACACAGTTTTATATTATATTTAAGATAAATCTTTAGGGATATTATGCAAAAGTGTAGCATACAATTTAAATCTAGACAAATTGAGCAAATATGAGCAAATGAAAAATAAATAATTCATGAAAAAAACCAAGGGCAATGTTAAAGAATGGAGGCAAGAAATGCTGTGACCTGGAGGAGAAGTGCTAAGAGGTTGGCTTTTTGGAAGAGGAGTTGATATGAAGAAAAAGGAATTAGATAACAAGGGTAACATAAAGTAATTACCTGTACCTTAAAACTACTTAGAGGTGGAGGGGATTGGACAATGATGATGATTTGTAACAAGAATAGTTCCCAACCTTTCAATCTTTTCTCTCTTGTGTCTGAAGGTATTTACCTATAAAAAAGGGATCCCTTGATTACTGGCAGACCAGTATAAACCAACAGAAAAGTTACATGGTCTCAGCACATTCTACAGAAGAGAAGGAATTTACAAAAATTTTCAATACTCACTGAGGAAAAACTGGTCGTGACTTCCAAATGGCTCTCAAGAAATTAAAAACAAACTGAATACTTCTCTAATTTTGTTATCCGAGACCCAAAAATACGTTAAGAATCAACACAATATTAGCAATACTAGCATACCCAATCAACTCCTGGATAGAGAAGAAAAGTTCATCATAAATTTTATTATTGCTCTTTTAACTCCTGAACACAATTAATGTGTGATGAAGAAGGACTTACTTGCAGTAGTAAAGTCAACAGAAAACTTTTATGTCTGTATGTAAGGAAATTTCTTTTGAGGATGAATCATTCAGCTTTAATAAGCTTGATTATATAAAAAAAACTCATGGGCAAGATAACAAAGGGGCTATTGAAGTATGACCTTGAATGGTGGATTTCTTGGAAGGGTGGCATCAATCAGCGACCATTCAAATGGGTAGTTTAGAGATGTTTTGGTAGAGAATTTGTTATAGAACTAGTTTTTGAGATTATTAGTAGTGAATTTGTTGAGGTTCGGTCAAGGTTTACCAAAAAAAAAAAAAAGAAAAAAAAAAGTGTTTTATTATCTGCCGATGTTTCAGCTTACATTGCAAGCCATCTTCAGGATAGTTGTAATACAAAGTCTAAAGAAAACATGAGAAAAAAAAAATTTAAATGATTTACATTATCATTACATGAAAGATATGAAGGTACTGTGATATGAAATGATTTGGAAAACAACATAAATATGAGTATAAGTTCACCACACCCACCTATCACCAAGGCAAGAAAGGACGTTCACCTGGAACCAACCTGCATGACAGAGTTAAGGATTAGAAATTAGAAAACTGGACAGGTGAAGGGTGGTGGATATGAGGTGGTAGGTATAAAGGGTGAGCAGCCTATATCAAAGTGACAATACTGGAAAAAATAGGTAGGAATTATTTCAGATAAGTAGCCTGAGGATCAAGGAAACAGGTGGATGGGTTGATTTAGAAGGGCTGATAGTTTTTCAAAATGTTTATAATGTTTGAATAAGTTAAAGAAATGTGTTCTATCAGTTCTGCCATTAACTGGATTTTGTAGTAAGTTTATATGTACAGTTTCAGATAATAGGCATTTTCGTTCATAGTATTCAGTGGAAAGAGTAGTAATTATTTGAAGTCAAAAGTATGTCCATCGTGGATACGTCATCCATCCTTTATTTTTTTAACTTTTTAATAAAATGCTAATCATATTTAGTGTAAGTTCATGAATATCCACTGTGGCCTTGGATAAAATACTAGTACAGCATAATATTTAGTTTTAACTAATAATTTTATTGTTTTTTGCCCATACTTCCAGAACATAACTTCACTAAGACAGCAATGAAAATAGCAATGTATACAATTACTTTAAATGATAGCAATAGAGCTTTAAATAAACTTTAAATTTTCTTACATAGCTTTCTACATTCATACTCTTGATATCACATTATATAATATATACTAATTTCAATTATTATTGTATTCTCATGACATTGTATTTCTACAGCCCTGAAGATTGTAAGCCATCATATTTAGTGTAAGTTCATGAATATCCACTGTGGCCTTGGATAAAATACTAGTACAGCATAATATTTAGTTTTAACTAATAATTTTATTGTTTTTTGCCCATACTTCCAGAACATAACTTCACTAAGACAGCAATGAAAATAGCAATGTATACAATTACTTTAAATGATAGCAATAGAGCTTTAAATAAACTTTAAATTTTCTTACATAGCTTTCTACATTCATACTCTTGATATCACATTATATAATATATACTAATTTCAATTATTATTGTATTCTCATGACATTGTATTTCTACAGCCCTGAAGATGGCTTACAATGTAAGCCGAAACGTTGGCAGATAATCCTTTATTAAAAAATACATTTTTTAAATTTGTGTTTTTTGGATCTACCTTGACCGAACCCCAACTAAAATCATCTTAGAATAATATCTACGGTCAACAAACTCTCATTTTTTAATATGCTTCAAATCCTGAGTATTCATCATGTAAAGGTCCCTCGCCGACAAAGCGGGCAATGTTGGACTTTATAAAATCAGTCACTCACTGACTGGCATTCTTTTTTTCGAGAAGTTTGCATATGTAGATGTGTAAATGAAAGACTGGTATGTGGTTCCCGGTTAGAGGTGGCGACCCAGACTCTTCTACAGGTTGCAACTCATCTATAACCTCCCAGATGCAAATGATGAATAGGGATGTTGATAAGATGAATCACATTTTGAGGTAAGCCATTTTTACTAAGTAATTATCATATGTTTTGTTAGATTATTGGCGCTACAGTGGGAGAAGACATTACGCAGAGAACCTGGAGGCGTAGTGCCGAATTTAGCACGTGTCGTCATTCCAACGGAAAGGTAATAGCGGATAAACTGATCTGGTAATTGACTGTGACAGTAATTAGTATTAGTAAGTACAGACAATTTAACAAAACCAGGCCTCTTTATAAATAATATATTTAATTTAAAACAAACATTTAATTCATTGGTATATATTTGTTAATTAGCTGCAAGTAATTCATCTTTCCTATTTATTTATTTCTTAACTTAAGGGCAGTAGATTTAATTATTATCTGCCATTAGAATGTATACTTATTTGTTGCAATAAATTAACTTCAACTTATATCTGTATAATATGATTGTAAGTTAAAGTCCTAGTAGAATGTTCAATAGAGGTCAGTTTTTTAATCACTGTTACACCACTGTGATAGAGAAAATAAGAACTGTAATTTAGTTTGCAGTTTTATTTTAAAAATATATTTATTTTTTATTGGTACTTTAAAAAAAAAAACTAGAAAATTTCTTTTTTTAAAATAATGCTCTATTGCTATCATTTAAAGTAATTGTATACATTGCTATTTTCATTGCTGTCTTAGTGAAGTTATGTTCTGGAAGTATGGGCAAAAAACAATAAAATTATTAGTTAAAACTAAATATTATGCTGTACTAGTATTTTATCCAAGGCCACAGTGGATATTCATGAACTTACACTAAATATGATTAGCATTTTATTAAAAAGTTAAAAAAATAAAGGATGGATGACGTATCCACGATGGACATACTTTTGACTTCAAATAATTACTACTCTTTCCACTGAATACTATGAACGAAAATGCCTATTATCTGAAACTGTACATATAAACTTACTACAAAATCCAGTTAATGGCAGAACTGATAGAACACATTTCTTTAACTTATTCAAACATTATAAACATTTTGAAAAACTATCAGCCCTTCTAAATCAACCCATCCACCTGTTTCCTTGATCCTCAGGCTACTTATCTGAAATAATTCCTACCTATTTTTTCCAGTATTGTCACTTTGATATAGGCTGCTCACCCTTTATACCTACCACCTCATATCCACCACCCTTCACCTGTCCAGTTTTCTAATTTCTAATCCTTAACTCTGTCATGCAGGTTGGTTCCAGGTGAACGTCCTTTCTTGCCTTGGTGATAGGTGGGTGTGGTGAACTTATACTCATATTTATGTTGTTTTCCAAATCATTTCATATCACAGTACCTTCATATCTTTCATGTAATGATAATGTAAATCATTTAAATTTTTTTTTTCTCATGTTTTCTTTAGACTTTGTATTACAACTATCCTGAAGATGGCTTGCAATGTAAGCTGAAACATCGGCAGATAATAAAACACTTTTTTTTTTCTTTTTTTTTTTTTTGGTAAACCTTGACCGAACCTCAACAAATTCACTACTAATAATCTCAAAAACTAGTTCTATAACAAATTCTCTACCAAAACATCTCTAAACTACCCATTTGAATGGTCGCTGATTGATGCCACCCTTCCAAGAAATCCACCATTCAAGGTCATACTTCAATAGCCCCTTTGTTATCTTGCCCATGAGTTTTTTTTATATAATCAAGCTTATTAAAGCTGAATGATTCATCCTCAAAAGAAATTTCCTTACATACAGACATAAAAGTTTTCTGTTGACTTTACTACTGCAAGTAAGTCCTTCTTCATCACACATTAATTGTGTTCAGGAGTTAAAAGAGCAATAATAAAATTTATGATGAACTTTTCTTCTCTATCCAGGAGTTGATTGGGTATGCTAGTATTGCTAATATTGTGTTGATTCTTAACGTATTTTTGGGTCTCGGATAACAAAATTAGAGAAGTATTCAGTTTGTTTTTAATTTCTTGAGAGCCATTTGGAAGTCACGACCAGTTTTTCCTCAGTGAGTATTGAAAATTTTTGTAAATTCCTTCTCTTCTGTAGAATGTGCTGAGACCATGTAACTTTTCTGTTGGTTTATACTGGTCTGCCAGTAATCAAGGGATCCCTTTTTTATAGGTAAATACCTTCAGACACAAGAGAGAAAAGATTGAAAGGTTGGGAACTATTCTTGTTACAAATCATCATCATTGTCCAATCCCCTCCACCTCTAAGTAGTTTTAAGGTACAGGTAATTACTTTATGTTACCCTTGTTATCTAATTCCTTTTTCTTCATATCAACTCCTCTTCCAAAAAGCCAACCTCTTAGCACTTCTCCTCCAGGTCACAGCATTTCTTGCCTCCATTCTTTAACATTGCCCTTGGTTTTTTTCATGAATTATTTATTTTTCATTTGCTCATATTTGCTCAATTTGTCTAGATTTAAATTGTATGCTACACTTTTGCATAATATCCCTAAAGATTTATCTTAAATATAATATAAAACTGTGTAACAATTGATTATTCTTTTCTTCTTTAAATAATGGTGTATATTACTTATTTTTGATTAAACTTATTCAACTCAATTACGTAAGATTTATTTATGCATCAATTATAACCAATTATTTCATTACACCTGTGCACTAAAAATAAGAACAATGCTTTCAATGTAACAATAAACGAAAATCTCCTTTATTATTAAAAAAATAAGATAATTTTCTGACCATAAAGATAATTAATTTTTTAAATAACTATATAAAAAAACTAATACTATAGTTTATATGATTAATCATTTACCTCTTGAGAACCATATTCCACAATTTTTGCTAAATTATTGAGTAAATATATTTTTCATTTTATTTTTTAAATGATATTTTGCTGAAAATTCTTAGCTGTATTCTTACTTTTGTATTAATTTTCATTAATATTTTTTTGAGTTTAAACACTTTAAATTCACCTGCAAATCTGTGCCACATTATTTTAAAAATTTATTAATTTCTTTAAATTAGTTCTTAATGTAATATAAATAGCTATGTAAATGTAACTCTGATAAAGTTTTTATTCCATTTTCTTCATTGTTTCTATTAGGTACTTTAGCTTTATACCTTGTGGATAATTCACAAAAGCAGTAATTAAACAATTCTAAACATAAGTGGTTTCAAGTGTAAACATTTATCTTTTCAATAAAAAAAGAATTGTAATTGTATTTACCAAGCACTTCAGATTTGTTGTGCAAATTAAATGTGACAGTTGCTCTATTTCAGTGTTAAAAAAGGAGTGATATTGACTAGAATCAGTAAACTGAGAGAGATATTAATGAATGAAGAAAAAGATGCTTCTTGTTCTACACATCAATAATATGCTATTTACTTTTGCAAATTATTAAGGATTAAAGCTAGTCAGTTGTTTACATGAAATATTACTCTAAACTTATGTCTTGAAAATTTATGATATAATTTAATTTAAATTTTAAACTAGACTTTTAATGAATACCTTGAAACATGCTGGTGTTATTAATGACTAACAACAGTCAACTTAATTACTATAATGATAAGTGAATAACTATTAAAATTATAACTCTTATAGATAACAGTTTTGAATATAAATTTTATATGCTTTTAAATATCATTATAAAATAAAGTAACTGTTCTTTAATGTGAATTTTCTATAATTTAGCACAAAATAGTATTTGTCTTTTAAAAGCAAAAATATTCTATTATATTAAAAGCTCATCCCCCCTTCCCTATAGTATCATAACTACTAGCCATAGTATAATTAAATTTTAACATCACTAGGAGAAGGGGCTCATTGACCCCACTCCTAACAAGTTTAGGTATCAAGGCCATGGTGGTCACAAGGCCATCTCCGTTTTAGTTGCTGAGGAGGATTGTTAAATTTGAAGAGTCGAAGAGTACTGTAATTTTGTTTGGGAGAACTGATTATTAAACTAACTAGTTTTCATTTTGATTAAAAGTTTATTGCAACATGGATATTTAATGCTGGGTATCACAAAACAGATTAATACAGGTAATGGAGAAATATCAATCGTACAGAGCACGGGCATAAGTAGATTTACAATATTTTAAATTTTCAAAAACTATAAACATTGCAATTTGAGAATTTTCAATGACAGATTTTAGTTTTAACATCACTTTTATTATGAATTCATTTTAGTATTTAGGGATTTACATTTAGTATATGAGGATAGACTGAAATTTTGTGAAACAAAAACATATATAAATGGATATAAAATAAAAATGTACAAGGAAACTTATTTCTTTAATGATTTCCATACTGCCACTACTAAATATAATTGCAGAAGTAAAAAGATATGAGATGTAGAAGGATTTTAGTTTTATTCTCACAAAAATAAACAATTGCAATTAACTGAACAGTAAGTTTCCATTACATTGGAATGAGTTAAAGTTTTATCATATTTGTTTTATATAATAATATTTATATTCTCTCTATTTTGTATCTAATGATATATGTGTGTGTGTGTGGTTTTTTTTTGCCTCTGCGCATGTCCCAGTTGTTAAGTATATGATGTTTGCTCTTGTTAAATTCATTTAAAGTATTTTATATGAAATAGTTTTCCCTGTGTTTCATCTTTAACGCAACTGTATCTCATAATTAGATAATTTACTGTTCATTAACATGCTGTTTAGGCAATAGTATCACACACTCACATAAAATAAATATCTATCCTCTTATCAATTTATTAAGCTTTTATGAAAAATTATTAAAAACCAAACTTTAATAACTTGAGATAGACTTCATATGAAGCTCATATAACTTGGACAACTTATTATAAAGAAGTTCAATTCTAAAAATTCATGTAATCGATTACTGCAAATTCTATCAATTGAGTGACAGGCCAATTTTGTAGATATTTAAGGTCTGATATTTTGTCCTTTTTTTCATTATATCTCCTCAATTATGTTTGAAATAGCTTAACATTATCAAATTTACCTAAATAATTTAATTTTATCAATATTTGTAATTTTAATTTGCATTGCCTTGAAACTTACTATTCATTGATTAAGTGATTATATAATGTATAATAAGTTTCACTCCTTTTTTAACACTAAATATTTAATGTTCATTCTCAATTATTCATAAAATTGGCCCATTTTGTTTGGGTTTTTCAGAATTACCAAAATTCAACAAAATTTTTAGATGCCCAAATAATAATAAATTTTTAAATTTGTTTTTTAATGTGAAACTGCGACTAAATCTAGACAATAAATTTACTATAATTTATAAAAGGAACCTAGATTTAGAAAAATAATAAATATCTAAAAGCCATTAAATTATTTGATTTCAATTAAATTTAAAAAATAAATTAATCTCTTCATAATTGCTTTTATTGCCAGAAAACATTAATTGACATAATTATTTACAAAAATTAAGTAAATTATATATATATATATATATAAAGGCATTTTAACTTATTCTGTCCCTCTTTTACCGATTTGAGTAGAGTTATTGGCAAATAATTGTTAAAAAATTGAAAACTTCAATCATTCTTTTGACTTACCTGCTAGTGTTATAAGGTATTGTGGTTTTTTGTCTGATGGATGTGTTTGGTGTGGCTGAGCCGAATTATTGAACATAGCCACTCGGCTCTCCTCCCCCTCCATTTTGCTGGAAAAAATATAAAAACCTTTAATTTTTTTATTCATTTTACAATTAGTTTTGTATATATTTACATAAAACTTATGTGTGTTTATTTAGTTTGTGAGTCTTTTATAACATTTAAACAAATTTTACTTAAAAAACCTCTAACTACTATCAGACAGGATTTTTTATTTGAAAAATATGCAAGTACTTTTGGCTATTCAAGAGCCACCTTCGTAAGATAAACAAGCATAGAATCTTGTTGTTATAACATATTTAGATTAGCAACGCATAAGTAGTTTTAATATTAATTGTATCAATTAGTAGTATGATATGTTGAATCATATAAATAGAAAAGTTTGAGAAAAGTGAAAATTAATAAAAATACATCTAATTAGAAATAAATAAAATTTGAAAACACAGAGTTGTATGACATGACATATAGAAATTACAATTTCTTGTAATACAATTTGTTATAAAAGTAGGAGTAAAATTAGCCATATTTACACTATACAATATTTGTCAGATAAAACTACTTGATCCTTATAATCTTTAACTTGTAAATTTATCACATATACTTAAATAATGTAATGCAAATTTAATTATTTGTCTTTATTAGACAACAACATTTAATTAATCTCTTATAGGAATCTTTATAGAAATTAAAGTCTTCATTTTAGTCTATTTTGATATTTTTATTGTCTATTGATTTTTGATATTTTTTTAATCATTTGCAATATTCTTATTATTTAGTAATTGAAAATCACTGAGTTTATTTAATATTTTTATAATCACATTTTTATAAGGTGATTAGTATTATTTAGTAATTGGAAATAACAAAATTTATTAGAATTTATAATAAGAATGATAGAGTAAAATAAATGAGTTATATAAATAACTGGATGAAAATAATATAAATAAATTAATTAGTTTTATTCTGCCAAACACAAATACACTCATATGCAAATGTATTGTCACTTATTTTATGTTCCAATCAAATAAACTTTTAAATTAAAAAAACTCCAAAATATTTCTATTGCTTTATTGTTTTTACTCTAATTTTTTAGACCTAGAAATGAATCAGAAATAAAATAACAAAAAATAATCTTTTAAACCAAAAATTAACCTGGATACGATTTCACTCTTCCTTCTAAGATTTTTTATTATGTTAACTATTTTTCCATTTTTTAATATAGTTTATATTTTTTGAATTTCTTGTTTGCTTATTTTAATTTTTTTAAAACAGTGAATAAGAATTTATAAAAGTGAAATACCTCGGTGGTCTTGAGGGAGCACCATTTCTTTGAATACTGGCATTGCTATCCATATCCAATTGTCCATTATTCTCCTTTCTGAACTACAGCCCGATGGTCATGATTGCCAGCCTCTGTTTCTAGACTACTGTTCAGTAGCTTAGGCTCGGCTCTACTTATTTTAAGTGCATTGATTTTTGTTTGTCACTATTTGTGTCAGAGACTGTTGGATGACCATCAATCTCTGTATTAAAATCCATATAAGAAAATAGAATGATCCCTACTTGGAAGTTTGAATGGACGAATGATTTATAGCAACATGTCATACAATAAAAAGATTTCTTATAGGTAGTTTTCTAGTTCTTTAAAAAAACATTGGAAAGTTTTTCTTTGTTAAATTTTATTATTTTCTCTAAAAAAATAAGTTTTTAAAATTTTTTTATATGGCTAAAATGAAATATAGATATGCCTCAATATACTTTCATTTTTTATTTTTTTTATTTTTTATTTAATTTTTAGATTTTTTATTTATTTATTTTTTTTTCGTATGAAGTAAGAAAGATAAAGGATTGCTGATAACTTAAAAATTATGAATTGTAGAGTTTATTGTGAATTGTAAAGAATTTGAAACTTTGAAAAAAATAAAATGAAGTAGAAAATTTGGCATGTTTTTGTAAGCTTTTCCTGTAGCTTCTGTTGTATACCTTCTCTTATTCTAATAACTAATTAATTTAATTTGTATGTTATTTATAATTAAATTAAGATTTATGGAGGATGTCTGTGAAATTAAATTAGATTAGAATTTTCTCTATAAATATATGTGATAATTGCTTCTATTTCCACAAAACTAATAAACATTGAATATGTTTTCACTTCACTACCTACCACCTTCATCACCTCATCACTAATGAAGACATATTATTGATCTTATAATGTTATATCTTTTGGCTAGCAAAGATATTCTTCACTTATCTAGCTTTCAGTCTCTTGACATGGATGTAAAGATTTGAAGAGATTGAAAGCTGGCCTTAATAAAAAGTGACAGAAGGATCTGTTAAAGAAAGAAACTACTGAACATGAGACTTCTGTGTTCCTTGGGGGATAATTATGTAAACAGATACTCCATACCAACACATTCCAAAATCTTTGAATCTACTAGACTTGTGAAAAAATTAAGAGGTATAAAATTTATACTTATTATCCTTTTTGGACTTTAAATTTTGTGGTAATTAAAACATTGAGCTGATTTTTCATCTTCTTATTAATATGGAATATGAGCCTTTTATTAAAAGGCTTAAGAAAAACTAAAAAGTTGAAATTTTTCTCTGTGTAAGTTATTTGATTTGATTCATACTGCAGCAAAATTACAAATATGTTCACCTCCTTATTTAGCAAGTGGTGTGTCATTGAATAAATTTCTTGATTTTGATTATAGTATTATGAAGTATTACAATCGTATTACATTATATAAAGTAATATTTAAAAATTAGTCAGTTGCTCTGTTAACATGTTTTAATTAGTTCTTAGAGATTTTTAAAACCTAACTTAACTATTTTTTTTTTCTCTGTAGAATAAAAATAAATGGTTGTAAGAATTTATTTATTCTTCAAATTGCTCAGAAATATAATTCAATATCTCAATGTACATGTTATTGTTACAAATAACTGATTGTAAATCAACTGGGTTAGAAGGACACAGTATTGCATGCCCTCACAGCAAAGATATTTGTAACAAATGAATAAATATAAATTTTTATCAGTTATTAATAAATAAATAAATTTAGATAACGTTTATTTTTAATATTTTGCATTATGTTCTTGAGATTTTGGCATGGTTTGATCTCATTGGCATTTCTCTGGGAAAATACTTTTTATTCTCTTGACACAAAACTATTCTTATAAGATTTACTTTATTGTAAAAAAGTTTCTAATATAGCGTTTATATTTTTCCATTTAATTTTGAAATATTTATAATAAATATTGAAATAAATATTTGAAAGGTGGGCTTCTACAGCTTCCAGAAATATTCATAAATTCTCATTCCGGGCTTGACTGCATCAAAAGTTGTTTCGAGCAATGAGAATGTGCCATTCAGTCCTCAAAAAGCCGTCACAGGATATAGGAAAGCATGGCAAAAACAACTATTTACACGTTAAAACACTAGAAGAATTTATGAATACATTCATATTTTTTCACTTGATTTTCTACCTAATCTCATGTATTATTATTATTATTACAATTTTTATAACTATGTAAAATTACTTAATGGGTAGCTTTTATTATTCATCATCCAATACTAATTCTATATTCTAACAAAATCTTATGTTTTATCTTTATCCGTTTATTCATTTTCATTAAATAACTTTTTTAAACTATTAAATTTTTTTGGATAATTATTTGTTGGGAATGATCTCACACTTAGTAAATTATAAACAACCCAGGGGTTATTTTCTTGGACCAATCTAGTGAAATATGTAAGCGGCGTGTTAGATAGGAATGATGAGATGGGTTAGATTCATGTAGATATCTCTAGTTTTTAGGGAAAACCTTGGGCATATCATTCTTATGTCTGCAGATGCTTGACCTTGTTAATGATCCATATCACAATTAAACCAGACTTGCCTGTATTAAGGACCCTTATCATAGAAGGAGGTTGGTGGTGGTTATAGTAGCCACATTTAATTTATCAATTTGACAAATTTAATTAATTAATGTTTTAATTAATATAGTGCTGAACTTTTGCTCATAATAATGTTATTAAAAGAATTTATTAAAAATTTAGGCAAAATTAAGAACTAGATTTTAGTTTAATTAATTAAATATTTTGAATTTTAAAACAAACATGGTTCCTAAATAAATTGTTTATTCTATTGAATTAAAAATAATTAATCTTGAACCCTTCTAGTTCAAATAAGTTAATATTATTATCAGAAAAGTACAATTTTTAAATCATTGGTTTCTAAAGAAATTGTTTATTCAAGTGATTTTGAAGACAGATTCTTTCTTATGTATGAAAAACTTTATTTTAATTATCTTTCTTCACCTACAAAGCAATATATGTATGTGTCCTTAAATCATACAGATTTTAAATTTTGGTTGTTTGCTAGTTTTCATAATTTTTCCACTAATACAATTCAAAAAAGCAGTTCTCCAAAATTAATTAAAAATTTAGGCTGCTAAAACTTAAAATAGTTTTCAATGACTTAGACTATTCTGTGACAATTTTTGAAATCATTAAATAATTACATTTTCTACGTTTGATTTATTTATCACATGGAAAGAATTTTTGATAATGTTCTAGTAAAAATTAAAGAAATAAACAGCCACATCTAATCATTAAATATTAGAGGTAAAAAATTACCCTATACAATTTTCTTAAATTCAAAAGAAAAAAGTCTTTCATATAATTAAAATAAAAGCAGACCTGTTAATTAGAAGAAGTTTGACACGTTAGAAGAGACTCATTCGATGTGAGGAGTGTACTGTGGAGAGTTCACTTTACAAAAAGGCACTACCACCGATACTCAAAAAAATATAGATAGTGTTTTATCTCCTTGGGTGCACAAGGAGAGATAGAGATATTACATTAATGTGTTGTGAAATGTATTGTTTACTTTTTGATTATTTATGTTTTAAATTTATACTTTCTAGGATTTAAAGAAATATATATACAAGGGAATATATTAGGGGAGTCAATGATTAATATTATGTTAATCTAAATATTATCATGAATATTATGTTCATCTAAAACAAATTTTACTCAGGGAAAAATATAGAAAGGAAATTGTATGGGGGAAGAAAATCGTATAATAAATTGATTTGAAATGTCCTATTTAAAATATACTATTTAATTTTTATAAAAAAGGAATAGTGAAATAGAAAATTCATTATTTTATATATTATCTGAGATTTAAAAAAAAAAAAAAAAAAAAAAACTTACAGTTTTTGTGAATCAGGGGCCATTATTGTGCTTGAGATAATATTTGTGTTCTTGTGCAAAGGAGTCGGAGTACTAAGACTGAGTGAAAATGTCTCAAAGGTATATAGTTAATGAAGCGTATTTATTTATTCAAGTTTATTCATAGTTTTAAGATACAAACCTGACATGAATATTCTATGAATATAATTAAATAAAAATTCCAATGTTGTAAGAAGACTAATGAACAGAAGTTTTTTTTTTTTTTTCTTTAACTGTGTTCAGTTTTTAAAACTTGACAAATGGATTACATTTCTTTCATCACTTCTTTTAATTTTTTAGGGTATACAACAATAGTAATTTTTATTTTATGAGATAAATTTTTTGATAATTAAAAATTCTCTATTCCAGTTTTACTACACTAATGTTTTCCATAATTATTCTTCAGATACCTATAATTTTAAAATTTGTATCTCATATAAAAGTTCTCGAAATTTTAAAAGCTTAGGCTTAAGGTGTTTTTCCACTTATCCCAAGTGCAATATCAATTATGCAATAGCTTTTATTATTAAGAGTTGAGCATAGTGTTAGGGGAAGCCTCATATTCACTCAACCTATCAAGTATGGAAAACTGCATAGCTAACTTATATGATTTATGAGAAAATGTTATGAGTAGTAAATCCTAAAATAATTTTACTCTTTATTTCAATAATTTTGTGCTTTATCCAAATGCACAAAATCAGTGATTTCAGTCATTTATAGATAATTTAAAAATGTAATAAGACTTGCCCCGTATTACCTTATTCCAATTGTTTAGGTACTTTCAAAAATATCCTTGTGTAGGAATAGCATAATAATATGCTAAGAGAGAGTTTTTTTCTTCTTCTTTAGAAAAATTAATTTAATTTTAATTATCTAATATTTATGTTTGTGGGTTATAATAATTGTTATTATTATTCAATTGGTACTATTTTTTCTCAAAACATACCTTGCTGATTAGCTTTAAGCATAAATATAGAAAAGACAAGGAGAAAATATAAGAAGTCAGGAGATTTAGTTGACCATAGCTTTTCTCAAAGAAATTGTATTGTCACTTTTGGAGTTGTGCTTATAAATTAAATATTGCTTAAAATCATAAACATGTATTTCAAAAAATTAATGGTAAATCGAGAAATATTTATATATACATTTTTTCTCAGACTAAGAAAAGATTTATCATCCATTGCAATGCACACCATGTTCAGGGCAGATAACAAATTCCATGTGTTATTATAATAGAATTCTAAATATAGAGGGATGAAATTAAAGAAAAAATAGTAGGAAATAAATTACACTTATACCATAAATCTTGCTTTTTGTGAAAATTACATGTTAAAATTGTCATTTATATATAGGTGTGTGTGTGTGTGTTTAACATTTTTTAAATTGTATTTTTTTTTATCTACCTTGACCGAACCCCAACAAAATTACATCTGCTAATAATCTCTACAGTCAAAAAACTCTCCATTTTAAGGTATTGGAAGATGTTTGCCTAGGAGGAGGTTATTTAATCTTTGACTTGTCAGCCTTTCATAGTTTTTTTTTAACCCTGAAGATAGCCTAAATTGCAAGCTGAAACAGGTATTAAAGACAATTTTTCCATAATAAAACTTTTTCTTGGTCATTTCTGGCCGAACCTCAACTAATGACATACCCCACATGGGCAATTATCTCTTCCCGATCTTCAAATATTTAAACTTTTGAGTATTTTTCTTTAAAGAATTTGTTCCCCCATAGTCACATTTATTGATTCCCGCAATTTATTAAACCCTTTATAAACCCTTTTTTTGCCAATCTTGCCTTTTAACCTGTTCTTAATGAGCCTTACATTATATATATAAATACATATATATTTATATAATAAATTATTGATGTATAG
>KZ806879.1:346995-358063 GCA_000696205.2 Oncopeltus fasciatus
ATATATATATCCTAACTCTATGGTCTATGCCAGGTCTAGGCCTGATTAATTTTTAAGTAAATAAAAATAATGGAATGATGACAAAAGTTGAAATAAAGTTTCAATTGATTCAAAGCTTACTGGTCTTAAGTGAGGAAATTTCCACTATAGACAATTGACATAGCAGTCCTTCAGCTGTTATTCTACAGTGAAATACAACATATTTTATTTAATCAAATTTTAAAAGAAATATAATGGTTAGTTTTTCTGAGCATATGAACAATACTTATTTCTTTAATTATTTTTATTGATTATGTAATATGAATTACATTTTTGAATAGAGAAATAATCATGCAGTGTAAGAAAAAATAATCATATTGAAAATATACTTGAGGCTTTTTTGTTGCATTCATGCTTCAGATCATCATATATTTTAAATTTAGTTTTCTTATTCATGAAAAAAAAATTTCATATTTTTTAAGTAGTGATATTTCAAGTTCAACACTTCCAGTGGCTAGTTATCTAGTTCCTTTCTTCATGAAATATTTAAACTTACATTAAAGTTAATAGTATTAAATATTTGTTTTTAGCATTTAATTATTTTTTCATTAATTTGAATATTATATTCACTTCACATAATATTTATTTACATACAGTAATTAAAATGGAGCTATATTGAATGAAAAACAGAAAAGAAAAGTTGACTGTCATAAATTTATGGATAGATATTATAGGTGCCACCCACCACATCTATCAAAATTCAATCAACAGAATTTCTTTTAATTTTTTTCTCTCTATAAATTTTATAATTCTCTCAACCTGAACTTAAGTGACACTTATGTTTTTATAAAAGCAGTCAATAGCCTTTCCAACATCCCTTTCTTCTTAAAATTATACAACCACTTAAATAATTTAGACTCGTGGAAGCAAAGCCTTTCCTTTCAGTTAATTTTTATTTTTTCATTTAGAAATACTTTCTGAATGATCTAAAATTTATTCCTGCAATAATAATAATAATTACAATAACCCATTCTTGACTTCAAATAAGACAGGTTAAATAAAAAAAACCATTTACTCTGTAGCGACACATGGATTTTCAGCTAGTATATTTGTAAATTTGCAGGGGCTATATTATCACCTGATAGTAGACAGTATTGGGAGTGTCCCTGTCTGGTGTCCACTGAACCACAGCTGGCTCACCATGGTCACAGACAAGGGTCAGCGTCCTCTGATAGGCACCAAAGGAAGCAAACTCATCACCAGGGGGCTCATTGGGATCAGGTGTCCAGTTGCAGAGTCGCCCAATACCAGTAGGCACCACTTCTCCGTCCTTACTTAACTCTGCACCAGCATAGATATTCACTTTCTAAAAAAAAAAAAAAAAAAAAAAATACATCAGTCACAGAAATGTGAACTTAGGGACGTGCTCTCTCGTCTTCATGATAGGCAGCCCTGAAGATGGCTTACAATGTAAACCGAAACGTTGGCAGATAGTCTTTTTTAAAAACACACTTTTTTTAAATTTGTATTTTTTTTTTCGGATCTACCTCAAACGAACCTCAACTAAAATCATTTAATAAAAAAAAATACATACACATCTACTGATTAAATCAATGAAACTGATAGAGAATATTCAAATAACTATTTTAATTCACATGAAAACACAAATTACATTGATACCTTAAAAGACTTATTACCTTAATAATTCCTCAACTTAATTAACTTAGTTTTTATTTTATTTTAAATCAGCTATTGAAAAATAATTATATTTATTTGATTTAAAAAAAGTGAAGTAAATGGGATGAGCTTAGTGTCCCGCTCTGTGTCTAGCTCTCTCAAAATGTATTTACAAGTTTTTAAATTTAATTGATGAGTTTCATTATACCTTAATTTTTTATTTTATAATTTTTTTTTAAAGCAAGTTCGCGTTCTT
Organism: Oncopeltus fasciatus; assembly: GCA_000696205.2. Classification (NCBI taxonomy): domain Eukaryota; kingdom Metazoa; phylum Arthropoda; class Insecta; order Hemiptera; family Lygaeidae; genus Oncopeltus; species Oncopeltus fasciatus. Next base: position 348,908 of record KZ806879.1, read on the forward strand.
CAGGCAGTTATCCCTATTAGATCAGGTGATTAAATATGTTTCAATTGTATCACATGTTTGACTTTCAATAGAGGTTTAGCTTTCATTCGAGTAACACGTATAGTAAGTGATTGATGCTAAGAAAATAACAGTTTGGCGACGATATGCCACAGAGACGCAACTAAGACGGCTCAAGAAGACGCTGATTGAGAACTACAAATTTCGGCGGCTTCCCAGCAGGTAGTGTCACCACAGCAAGTGGTAAGTGTCCCTCAGCGTACTACATGTATTAGCACGGCCTCCCCTAAGGAGTTTGAATGGTACTTGACGACTGGAAAATTAATCAAGAACGCATTGAACAATTTTTCGAAGTGAATAGTGTTTTACCAGTGAAAAAGGTTTTTATACTTTTTCACTTCTCGGTAGCGACGGTTACCGGTATCTACAAGATTTATGTATTCATATTTTGCCTTACGATAAAATATACAAAGAATTATGATTAATAATGGAACGTCAGTTTGTTTCTAAAGTGTCGATCATTAAGGAACGAGTACGGTTTTATTCAGTAGTTTCGGACAGCGCAGAGTCGATTTCTCGCATAGATTTGTTCCAAGTCACAGAATTAAGTATGTTGCACCTTTCGAAGCAGGGGTAATTTTTGAGGGGAAAAAAATATCAAAATGGAAATTGATACTGGAGGGGGTGTTATTCTCATACCTGAATTAGTTTATAAATCACGATTCTCATTTTCACGTTTTATAAGTACCAGTTTAAGATTAAAAGCACATGGTGGAGAGGTACTTAAACCTCTAGGTATCATTACTAATAGCTCACCTCCTCAATATGTACAGAAAACGAATATGACTTAGTCAAGAGAACACCATAAACAGACTCCTACCTTCAAGTAACAATAAAATGTTAGAAAAAGAATAATAAGTAACACCATTCCTGCTCACAGCTCCTACTGTGAATGGGAATCATGTAACATATATAAAAATAAATGAGGTATAAAAAAAAAAACTACTGACAGCATACTTTGGCGAGGTAAGGAAATGGTTGAAAGGAAAGAAAACAAATGCTTGTTCCATGTTATCTGACCGTAAGAGAGAAGTGGTATTAGCCAGACTAAGAATAGGACACACAAGACTTACTCATGGCTATATAATGACAAAGGATAACCCACCCATTTGTGAGGTCTGTGGACAACTTACCATCAAAATATATTTACAGAGTGCCGAAATTACAGTCTACCGAAATCGAAGTCGAAGCTGAGTATACTCACTGGTTGAATGATATTTATTCAAGATTACTAAATTTAAAGAAAATCTGGTCGTTTACCCTTACAGATTCTTTTCCGAGTAAGATCTATCGGTACAATACATTCAAGAGGATTGGCCTAGAAGAAATCACCAAAGGTTTCTTCCTAAGAAAATAGAGTTGAATGTTGAAGAACGTATAATCATTTATTTATGCGAGAACTTCACGAGGCCCAGGAATGAATAAAATAGAGCCAAGGGAAATGTCATTTCTGGTTGCCGTATATTGATAACGACATCGAAATAGTGGTAAAAAAAATGCACGGTTTATGTTGTACCTGAATAGTACATGTAAGACAGAACCAAAGAATTGCCCAAAACTAAAGTCCCTCATGAGCGTATACACGTTGACTTCCCAGGGCTATTTTAAGGTAAGGCATACTTCAGTATCACAGACACATATTCGAAGTGGCCTGAGGTGTTCCTGATGATGAAGAAGGCAGCGAAATACATTTTAGATCTCTTAAAGAGTTAATTTTCTCGTATTGACTCTCTAAAACGACCTGCCTCTTTTTTGACCTACAAAGGACCCCAATTTAGGTCCACAATTTTCGTTGTATTTTGTAGGAAAACTTAGCAAGTTCCCTCGTTATCATCCAGCTAGTAATGGAGAAGTGGAAAACGGGGTAAAAAGCTTTAAAAAGACCCTCACGAAATGCCGAAGGGAGAAGATAAGCACCAGCTTGAGCTCGGTTATCAGTGGGTGTCTTTTTCGCTTCCGAATCAACCTTCATGCAAAGACTGGAGAAAGCCCGACTAAACGAATGCTAGGACGAAAATTCGGACTAGGCTGGATATTCTACGAGATTCTGAAGCCGGAACAGAAGTAAACAGGAAGAAGGAGCGGTAAAGTTTAGAGAAGAAGAGGGAGTCTACCGGGACTCTAAGGTCAGAAAATTGGTGAAGGCTGCGTTTGGAGATCGGACTTATCTGGTAGGAGAAACAAGAGCAAAGAAGATCTGGCATCGCCACGCAGAACAGCTTCTGAGGACCGCTGGAGAAGGGTAAGGAGAAGCCTCGGAGGGAGAAATTAGATCTGTTGATTAAGTATGTTTGAATTATATCACATATTTGACTCTCAATAAAGGTTTTGCTTTCGTTCAAGTAACATGTTTATTCATTGATGCTAAGAACAATCCCTAGTTAGTTAGAGTTAGCTCCAGTGAGTCATATTTCTTAAAGATACTTAAGATCAGTTCTGTTTATCTTTACGTGAAAATGTAGCATATAAGCATTTTATTTTTAACCTAGTTAATTGTATGAAATTAATTCATGCTCTTCAACTCACCCAGTAATCTGACTATCACGATCGCAAATATATATAATATAAACAAATACATACCCTTCTTTCCTCGGGAGTCTTGTGTTGGTAGCCACCAACAGGATCATCAGTAATATAGAAAGGATGAAATTTTGCTGGAGTGTCAGCATCATTTCCCCCTTCCACTACAAAATTGTAAGTTTTACCTCTGACAACATGGATTTCCGGGATGAGTAACCCATTAATGTAGTAACTGATCCCCCAGCCAACATGACCTGCAAACAGTTTTCATATTTTTTATCACATGAAAATTTATTTTTTCAATAAATCTGTCTTTGAGTGGAACTTTATCATAACCCAGAACAGGTATTTTTTAAATAATTTTATGTTCCATAGGTCCCACTCATTATATGGCTTAATGTGACTAATTAAAATCAAGTTATTAATCGATTATTAAAACTCTGATATTACTATTTTGTCCTATTTATTGACATTATGGATATCTGATAGCACCTATTAATGAGTTAAACTGATGCACCATAATAATGAACTGGGGGTATTGTTGACCCTAAAAAAAAATCACAATTACCAATGTAGCCTATTAGAAAGTAATTGTAAAAAACCTGTAATATATAACACCATTTTTAACTACAGCTATTTAGGAAAACTATAGGAATATTTAGAAATGTAGAATTTCTCTCTTCTACTCTCCTCTCTTCTCAGTTAAAGAACTTTGCTAAAAAATACATGATATAGAAGTTATCAACAAAATATCAAAAGTTTTTACGTGAACTCATTTCATACTTGGCTTAGTTAAGAAAACTTACTATCAAACAAAATATGTCCAAATTCTACTAAATTCGTTAATGCAGTAATATGTTAACATCACAAGTGTGCGCTTGACTCCATTAAAAACTATTACCAACTTATTAAATGAAGCTTAATTATAGAAATTAGGATCTTCATCCACTACTTTTTCTTGAAGACATGCTTGGTGAATGTTCTCTCTCTCTCTCTCTCTCTCTCTCTCTCTCTCTATATATATATATATATATATATATATCACATAACATTCACGAAACACACAGAAAGGCACATATGTAAATATTTTGGACATGCATCAACAGATTTTTTTTTATCCTAATGAATGCAAAAGTACTTAGGCATTGCGATGTGTACAGAAAAAATTCTGTATCTAAAAGTGTCAGAGAACAAAATGGTGCTCAGTAACAGGACCTTTTGGTTATTGCTAACAACATTCGCTTATATGGTTTAGATAAATCAGTTAGACCATTATCGAAATTAATCTTTTTAATCAAGTTCTAACTGAGAACTCGCGAAAGAAAAACTAATTTCTACCTTAAAATAATTTGAAGAAAATGATACATATGATTGGTGCTGTCATTACCTATGTTCTATTTTTAACCATTTTTTTTTTCTTCAAATAAGTATATAAAACAAATGTTACCTGTTATAGCTGAGTAACCCTTTTTCCCACCTGTAGGCCCCATCTGGGCATAAAACACACCGTCTTCTGGTTCATTGCATTGTATTGGAGGGATATCCCAGGCACCATTTGTGGGAGCAGGGGCCGGTGGTGGAGGTGTCCTATGATTATTTGGTTGTTCTGCCTAAAACAGATCACATATACTTCTACCAAAGATACCATTAAAATCATATAAATAAATTAAAATCCTATCAAGCTCATATTCTAAAAAAATTGTAATCACTTAAATTTAACTGTCTATCTATCTTTATCTTTAATTTCTGGGTCTTGTTTTGGAGTCTGCAGTTCACCTAGTATACACACCTGCTCATACCTAAAATTCTTCGAATTAATGAACTTGTCCAAGAGCACAACGAAAGTAAGTCGAAAAATTGATAGTCCTCCTAAAATTATTCCAAAAAAACTGAATCCCTCTCAAATTAATGGCTTTCCTTATTTATTGGTTTAATATGTAGAAAGCTAGATCTTCTGATTGAGGGAAATACATATATCTCATAGAACCTATGTATCCCAGGCTTTTCAGTTACTTACCAGAAAAATGTCTTCAGAAAAAATAAATGTGACCTACACTGCCCCATCTTCACTGATTTAATATTAGAGTTAAAAATGAAACTGAAAGTGTTTAGGGCTACAAGCCTTCGAAGGGAATATATGAAACTTCTCCATTTTATTTGTAAATAAACAAGAAATTTACTCCATTATTGTTCTGATCCCATATAATCAAAAGGTATACTTAAAACCCATATCTTAGAGAACGTATAGCACGGTGCCATAATTTTCAGTAGTTCGGGTATATTGTCCTGATTATCTTTGATCTGAAGGTCTGGATCAAAGAACTCGGCAAGAAGCATCTCGCATATGTACTTGCATGACAATAGTTTTGGAGTTTTGAAGCCTTTTTGATGTCTTCCGTGGTCAGGAGCCACACAAAAGATGAGATAACGCAATCTCCCTTTAACCATGAACCAAAAGGAGTTAAACCATTCTTATCTGCTATCCTTATCTGGACATCAGCTTCTTCAGCAACCCTACTTGTTACCTTATTAGCTGTACTTACTATGACCTCATTAGAAGCCATAATTTATCCACCTCAGCAATAAGCAACAGCTGTGAGAACAGCTTTGTCCTACATTCAAAGGACACTTACTGAAATAAGATACGAGCATTTTCACTTTCTTATCCAATCTCCGATGCCTTTTTGATCTATTGATACAAAGCCTGAGTAACTAAAAATAACCATTTATGATCTTCATCTTTCTTTGCATTCCTATAGACTTATGATAAATGAAACTAGACTAACAAAACGCAAATATTTACATATTGCAGGCACAATTTTTACACAAACGACCACACTGATGCTTGTAAATGCTGTAAAAATTGTCATTACCTTTACTTTCTTTAGGCAGCTTGGTGTGAAGTTTCATTATTCCCATCATTCTCAAATCACCCAATTGTGGTAATTACCACCATGACAAACCCCTATTATCCCTTTTACTGTTGAAAGTCAGTTTAAATAAACCAAGTTTTATTAAATATGACATAATTAAGTAACACCAGTCTCAGGCTGAATCTAGACAGCTGTGGATGGAAGAGCTCATCAAACTTCGTAGTTACAATTTTAAATACCTTATTCAAGATTTATTTATTTAATTAGGCCCGCTCAAATCCTGAAGTTACAGCCATAAATATTTACTGAATATGCTATGATTGTAAAAATGTTATTGAATATAAATGTTTGAAACCTATGACTTCATTCATTTCCTATAACTAAAAAAAACGAATGACAGTATTTCTATTTTGTCCCTCTCTCTGACCCTCCCCCAATCGACATATTTTAGCCATTAAAGAGTTTGTATAATGAAACGTAAAAGTTTGGTTTTACCAGTTATTCCTTATTAAGCAAAAGTAAAATTACAGATATTATTTTATAAAATCTACAGCGTAAGTAAACAAAGCAATCGATGTTTAGTTTTCACATTCAAGTTATAGAAAACCTCCCTAAAGAAATCAAGCTATTAACTTAGCTACAACAACTTGGCTTTAGAAATTTCTTAATTCATCGTAGGTCGTACTAGTAGAAGCCAAAATATGGTAGTTTAAAATTTTTTTATGGTAATCGTTGGAACAATTTTCGGCCAATTTTAGAAAAATATTGTTTTACAGTTCTCCTTAAACTTCTTCTGCAACCTGTTTAAAAGTATTACTTTAACTTGTGCATTCAAATTTTTTTTTTACCATAAATTTGGAAAAAAATTTATTTGATATTAACATAAAACATAGCAACCATGATCATAAAATATTGGATATTTAAACAATAAAAATAAAACCTTGTGTTTTTGCTGAACTTTTGGAGCAACTTCATGGGATAAATCTTCGTTGGAACTACCTTCCGCTGATGTGTCAGTCTGAGGGATAGGACAATTCCACTTTGGTGGCCGTCCGAAATCAATAAATACGTCCCCTAAAAATAAATAAAAATTTAAGAAGAGAGGTATACCATATTGAAAACAGCAAGTAGCTGGTCTTGATAGATACCTTCTACCTTGGGGAAATATTCAGTAACCAGGTTAGGAGTTTGGGCATCAGGAGTTTTAAGTTTAGGATAGAAGGTTCGATTTGTTGGAAGGATTTTTCTGCTTAGGAGTTGGGGTGGATGATCCCCTTGAAGAAGAGATTCTTTTAGGGGTCCTGAGGAAGTCTCTAATGTTTCTTAAGAATTCCAGATGCGGTGGCCCCGAGAGGAGAGAAGGTAAGGTAAGGACCTCTTGGTGCGTGGTTAAGGGTGGCAGCTGGAGTATGTAAATACTACTGTTTGTTAGTGAGCTTTCTGTGAACACCAGTGACGAAGTGGTTGTCTACTAGTTTTATTATCAACATACAAAAAAGTGGCTTCGTCTTTAGATATATTCCTTGTGAACTTTATGGAAAAAGCCTTATTAAGGTCCTCTAGGAATGTGGGATAGGGATTCCTATCCGTGGGTCCAAATCATAAAAATATCATCGAGATATCTTTCCAGACAAGGGGTTGCAAAGGGCGGGAGGCCAGGAACATTTGTTGGCCCATGTATAAACTGGCATAAGGAGGGGCCATTGTAGTACCTACTGCTGTACCTCCAATTTGTAAATAGGTATCACCATTAGAGGTAAAGACGTTTTTGGTCAAAACTAGTTTTGCCAATTAGAAGTTTATGACGAAGTGATATCTTTCGAATTTAGTAAAATTGATTTTGAAAGGGGCAAGGGCAAATCATTCAAAATTAAAAAAAAAAAAAAAATAGAAGGCGTCTTTAATATATGAAGGAAGGGTTGAGGATAGTGGTTGCAGGTGCACCCTACAGACGGCACCGATCTTATTTTCAATTTCTCAATTAAATTACTATTTGTTTCTCGAAATCAATTTTATGTCAACGCAATCGATGGTAAAGTACTGAATACTCAAGATTTATTTCTCTCTGTAGAAATCTCTGGATCTAACCTTTGGATGTGATACTGTGGTAAGACACTTCATTCCTAGAATTCAGAGGTCCCACAGCCCAGATCACCGGCTGACTCTTGCTTATGAGTATCGGCTTGTCCAACCCATCGTGAGCTCGCAATGGCCTCTGGAATGTCACAATGGAGTAGCCGTTCACTAAAGCTGCGTTCAGCAGCCGGACACTTTCAGCATTGCTCTGAAAAATCAATGATTATATATAAAAGAGAAATAAATAAAATAAAAAATATGATACTTAAAAATATGATCATAAAACTTCATTACAAAAAAAAAATCAATAAATATAAAACATAGAGCACTGACAATTGAGAGTGACTACATTTTGAATTACATGAAAGTGACTATTAAGAAATATTACAATTGTAGCCAATTATTGAAAAATATCACCGAATACGAGAAATATAAACAATTACACAAAGAAGAAGGAAGCAGTTGTTCTTGGTTATTTCTACTTAAATAATTCCAATAGGGATTGCCCCGGTAAATCTACTAAACACGCACATACTTATTATCGAAATATTAAAACAACAAAGGGGACTATATCTCTGCCCCTGAATGAGGTACTTCATTCATTCAGTCTTTTTGCCTTGTCCAATAAGTAGAGTTTTCAACTTTTATTTCAAAGTTTGGAAAAAAAAAAGCCGGATTCATCAGCAATAAATTACTGTTCAATCCGAAATAATTAATAAAAATGTATTAATTAAACAAAAGCAGTACTTTTGTTCTATTAATAGTGTTTCTAAAACTAGCTTAAAAGCTATATTCATGCACATGTTATTCTTCAGTTGGCTTTACAGTATCCGTGTATATATAACCGCCTTATGTATGTATTCATGTAAGAATGGCCTGATCTCAGAGATCTATGTCTAACTCCAGAAGAAACTTGAAGGCTTGACAATTTGTCAATTTGTCATTGAAAAGGGCAATTTGTCATACCAAGAAAAGGCCCATAAAATTTCATGAAAAGAAAAGTAAATATAATACGTATTTCAAATGGTTGGAGATTAGAGAATCATGTAAAAGTTACGTCACGTACAAAGTCAAGGATTTACACCATGATGTTTTGAATTTACCCATTACTCGAAAGTTTAAGATCCGAACTAATTAGGGAAATTACAATTAAAAAATATATCTGGCTAACCACATTTCTTGTTTTATGTACAAAATGTAAAAACTACCGAATTTTTAATTAATAATATAATTATGCACGTGGACTCTGACAAACTATAAACACTAGTTTAGACAAAATGAACTTCCCTACATATCGCTCAAACTGACTTAATAAAATTTTTAATATTTATAAAATTGTTTTATTATTATTGTATTTTAGTTTTAAGGCTGATTTATTCCCTTTCAACCGAGATGATCTAGAGAGAGAATATCTACAGGTTTCCATCCAATTCTAAACAACTATGGCTCTAGTCACGCTTTTAATTACCTAAGAAAATTTTCACAGGGCAGGATTTGATCTGGGAGTGCTAGAATTAAGAGTTCCGAACGGTACTTTCGTAAACCCGAGGTTTAACCTGAAACTAGATACTTTTTTTTTTTTTTTTTTTTTTTTTTTTTTTTTTTTTTTTTTTTTTTTTTTTTTTTTTTT
>KZ806879.1:368067-439131 GCA_000696205.2 Oncopeltus fasciatus
CTTATGGTAGGATATATATATATAAATTTTAGCGGATCAAATTTTTGGGTTCTCCAATTTAGGATCGTGAAGATTTATTGAATTTTTTCAAAAGTCTTGTTATGGTAACAATGATTTTCTCAAGGGAAATCTGCAAAAAGTCGTGCTTCAAACTAACTATTGCCTCTTCATACTTTTGTGGCGCAAAGAAGGCACTATAAATGATAACTGAAACATCAGAAATTGTCACAGAATGAAGTAGAGTAGTACGTACAGAAAAATAATCGACATATAATTAAATTAATAATTACTTAACTAAGGAGTTAAATCGTCGGAAATTCTTGAAAAAATCAACGAATATTATTATTTCTATAGAAAAATAACGCCTTTTGGTGTGATAGAGATGTGTTAAAGTCAACGGTAATAATTTTTATTGATTAGTTAAGTGACTAATTTTTGTTTTTTAAGCACATGCATATACTTCTGACTAAGCATCTAAGTTGAGATTGTTTGATAAGCAATTTTCAATCGTTTTGTCGGAACTAATTGGATCAGGGAAGCTAATTTTTTTTTATAACTTTCATTTCATTTTGGTTTCACGATTCACCTCCTATCTGAAATATGTTTTTTGTTAGTTGCAATAGGAAGGAAGCGACACAGCTCAAAGACTCTGCAGAACTGTGGGCTTGAGAACAATTAAAGCTTTCTAGAATTGAGAATGATATTTTCCAACAATGTTACGGAACGGACATGACTATCTCTGGAAGTAGTGGAAGTGCACATTTTAGCATGATCCAGCCATAAGAAAGAGCCGACTTAACGTTGACATATTACCGAGAGATCACTCGAGTGAAGCTTGGTGAAGACGAGGGCTTCCGAAGACAGTGAGACGCCAGTCACTGGAAGGGGGTGGGACGCCGTGGCCGCCCTGAACTTGTGGAGGTTGCGCTATGCTTACGAAGAGAGGTAATCTCGCCGGTTGCAAAATCCTCACCAAGGATCTATCGTGAAGGGGCCGTTCAACTCGCTTGAATCATCTCCCTTTCACCACAGAGGTTTCAGGAATTGGCAGCCCCGTTTTTTTTTTTTACTCCCTCGAACCATCTATGGTGGGATATAAACAATTATAAATAGACACGACGCGAAACGCTTTCTCGCTGGTACATTGTATTGCTGGCCAATAAATTAATAATAATATATTACAAGTATAAAATCTGTTGAATGAAGAAAGAAGGATGATCATGATAGGAAAAAACGGTTTGTCAATTCCATATAAGGTTATACAAGTTCATTAATGGGCCTATTAAAGAATTAGGTCAAGGTCATTTGACATTCATCTTCTACATACTGCTTCAAATGTTAAAAATTATGCACACGGCTTTAAAATGGAAAATAAAATCTATATAGGTCCGAAGGAGCAAAATAGCAGTCAAATACATACAAAGCACTTAAATGAAGATAACATAAAAATTGTATTAATTTGAATCGTACAGCGAGGTAGAAAAGAAATTCTCTACCTCAGCCCGGGGATCGAACCCGGTTCTCCCATATAGTGGCTCTTTGCCAAACGAGAGTCTAATAAAAAGCTAGCAATTTTAGCTCCGCCGAGTACAAGACGATATATTCGTCATACTTGGCAGTCAGACTCGGAGGGAAGTGAAGTGCGGGGGACTAGAAATTATTCTCTGCCCCCTTGCTTGTGTAATTGGTTAACGCACACACCGGGAAAGTGGGGGATCCGGGTTCGAAATGTGGTATTATTTTACCACAATTATCATCATGATTTGAATATAAAAATTATATATTTTCCTATATTTTTGGGCGTTCCAACCCTACCGGTCTTAAAGCTAATGCAAATTTTCTCTCATTTCTGATATAATATCAGTACCATTGGCGCCAGTAATGACAATAACTAAATTATCTGCTGATCTAAACACATTTCGCAGAATGAAAAGACACTCAAATATGCGAATCCTAATTATCAAGACACTTCAGAATGGTCTTGAGTGACGTGTGGCGGTACAAGAATTACGTCGCAATTCGGAATCTTCTCAGCCACGTGGACATGACACAATGAGCCAGTGACAGACTTCACAACCCAATCATGCATCACTCAGTTGGCTTTCTGATGGCAATTACTTAACATCAGCCCCCCATTCTCTCTTCCTCATGCTTCGATTGGTTTCTTAATTGCACGGAAAATTATTTTCATACTGGTATTTCCCATGGATGAGGGGACTTCTTATCTATTGGTGACCTCCACTGATAACTGAATTTTTTAATTTCTTATCAAAACTCACAATTTAGCGTAGTATTCAAAACGTTCGTTTTCTTATATTAGTCCTTCAAAGACTAAGTGTGATTAGGATTAATTAAGGACGATCTTCAATGATCTAATACATCAATCAACAGTATGAATTTTATACTCAAAATAAAGGCATTCAGAATGAGTGGAGAAGACATTAAACCTTTCATTTTCTTCAAATTTAATGATAGGTGCCACTGTATTGTCATATTTTGAGTCATTAGATAAAAAGTTCGATATACATACATACATAAACGTAATTTCATACGTACATATATTTGATTTTTATTTTAGGTGAAAAATAAAACTCCAATATTTATTTTATAGCAGTATATTTATTGAACCAGCATAAAACTTCATAATTGCTAAAATAATATAACACTTAATGATAAGTAAGCTTCTGTATTAAAAGCAACTGTTGAAAAATATATTACCATGTTGGTAGCAAGTGTAGCGTCAAAAGACATTTCATTTGAAGGAAAAAATAATTTATTATGTACAAAAATATTGTCTGCTAAATCTACAGTATGAAAACTTAATAATAACTAAGATCACAATCCAATAAAAATACATATTTTAATTTATTTGTAATCTACCTAAAAACTAGCTTGCTAGCTGGTAACAGTTGAAGGTAACTTCAGTGTTGTGAATTATATTTTGATATTAACTAAAAGTTAAAATAAACAGTCATATCGTACTAAATAAATATTAATATTATAAACAGATTAGAGAGAAAAAATAGCAAACATGCATATAATGTTTGATGCGGAAACAGTCATTGCGTAATTTATGAAATCTGCTACGAATAATAATTCTAACATTTTATGTGATAGTCAATTTTGAAAATCAATGAATTGTTATTTTAAGTCAATGAGGTGCTACTGCATTTAAATAAAAATGTCTAACAGTTTAAATTTTTTGTTAATTCACATATGCACTAATATGCATTTATATAATAATTTAAGATGGTAAACCATGGCCAATATTACATTTAAAAATGGATTGAGATCATAAGTACTTAAAATTTTAATAATCATTAATACAAATTTTTTTTGCCAATAAAATTTTCTTGCTAAATTATAAGTTTATTTGGATTGCCAAAATGATACAATGATGCAACCTCAAGTCTTTCATTGATCGCTGAAAATGACCTCGAAATTATTTGTTTTGTCAATATTTAATGTACTCGTGCACACTGTTTGTTTGCTTTATTTATCTTAACTTAACGAAGATATAATTGTTCTATTCATAAATCACAAGTAACATTTTACTCGGGTAATTTTACGTTGGTATTTTCAGTCACCACTTACGTTTAAGCCAAATTAAATAAAATGCGTATTTTTTTGTTGCTTTTTTTATTTTCATTATTTAATATGTCTTAACGAGCTTCTCTTGACGAAAGGCAATGATTTATGTTAATCACTCATGAGTTAAGGCAGGGTTACACCAAAACAACTTGTTTCCACTTGTTAAGTGGACGTCATTCAGAATCAAGCTTCCCCCCCCCCCTAGTTTTATTGTCACTAAAATTGTGAATATCTTTCCTTTTACCAGCTGCATGTATGATACAGGGCAATATTAATACTTGATGCCTATCACACGGCATGTTCGAGAATGTTTATTGAAACGAGCAATATGCCATAAAAAAAAATTACGCCAAAAAAGTTATATTTTACTTACTGGGTTACTCAAACAATAAAATAATAATTTTAACACATTTGTATCTATCTGTAGCATAAAAATGAAAAGGTGAAAAAATAATAAAAAGTCTGCGGCCTTTTTTTTTTTTCTGATCGCAGAAGCCGCTAAAACGTTTTTTTTTTTTTCTCGTCAGTGAATGATCAATTATTTATAGTGATTTTTAGTTTTTATCCTTAATTAGATGTAGACCTGTCATTAGGTCTTAAGCAAAAAAAAAAAAAAAAAAAAAAAACAGACTACTCGAAATAGATTCTCTTCGATTAGTTTAGCCAATAGAAATCCTTGCTTTTCGAATGACGCCTTTATTTCTATTCCTCCAAGGTCTGGGATGTTTAAATAACCTTTATTATTTAACAATTACAAAATATAATACATTTTTAAATTACTTTTTCAAGTGTTGACGATGTTGAAAAACAACAGTGTAAAATTGCTATTTGGTAAGTTGAATTTTTAACAAAAACTCTCAAGCTGGTCGTAAGTGGACGTCATTCAGAATCAAGCTTCCCCCCCCCCCCCCTAGTTTTGTTGTCACCTACTGTGAAGAGAAAATTAACCTTTATCCAAATAAATGTTAAGAACACAAACATTGGAGTTCGCGACCCTTATGCGATCTATGGGCGGGAGGAGTAGATTACTAGCAATGAGGATATTATTTAATATATTGTTTATTCTGGAATAATGTCTCAAAACAAGTAGTTTTAAAAATAATTTATTGAATAAAATAAATTTAACACACTATAAATGTAGTAGTCACTGTAAAAGCACCCCCCCTGTTCTGTCGGAAATGTATCTTCTTTTAGGCTCAGAAGTCATCACAACGTATATTTCATATATTTAGAGAGCGCATGAAGAGTGTAAACCTATGTATAAGCGACGAGCCTAATGTAATAGTCAAACTAAAAAAAATATTATATAAATAAAATTTTAAAGCAAAACTTTCAAAACGTGCCCCCTAATTGAAAGATATTCATCTTAAATTAAAGTAAATCTTATTCGAATTATTAATGTAAAATGTATTTGAATATCACTTAATATCGTAGGTAATGCCTAAATTTGTCATGTAAGGTTAAATTTTACACAAATTCTTGACTTTTCCAATATTACTTATAGTCCATTAACATTAACAGTTAAGCTCACAGTTAAGCTCAATGTTAAGCTCTATTAAGAACTGTTGAAATGGTTGACAAGTAATGACATTTTTTGTCTACTTTAGTGTTATCTGTTTTCAATCGGACTTCGTACTATTATTATTATTATTGAGGAGTTCTATATGTGGTATACTATCCTGCAATGAAACAAAATAAGACATATTCAAAGGAGAAAATGTAATTATAATTGAAACCCAATTTTTAAGAAATTTATTGTATTTTAACATTCAAGTAATTTTAATGAAATTTCTTAGAGAAGCACAGCCCACCATAGAGAAAATAAAACGGCCAAAACTTATCAAAATTTTAGCCCCTCAACATTGAAGCTACAGAAAGAAAAAAAAACAAGCAATGTAACAAAATCTTATAAAGGACTGAGAGAAAGTTATGAAAATGGCATACAAAAGAAATGTTTTGCTTTTTTAAAAACCCTTACATTTTCTAAATAATGAGTCATAAATGATTCAAATGTTGGGAGATAAGTGCCTTCCGAATTTTACTTGAAGCCGCTTAATCATTTTTGTTGTAAAGACTTCATTATAATTTTACAATTTTAATGAAATCAAACTGGCTCTTTTGTTCAATATATAATGGGCCAATTTGAAGTGTAAAGTTCTATATCTATATATATATTTTAAAAAAATTACATTTGAGGGAGAGAAAAAAAAGAAGCGCTTTTTGATTACAACAATACTCCATTCGCTGTTTGAGAAAGTGAAAATAGGTCCCTAAAGGAGTAAAGATGGGTTTTTGAGGAAAAACGTAAATCAACAATGATTAGGAAGCGAATAAAGGCCTGATGAATGGATTATACATGCCACTTACAAACTATGGTATGCAGGAGATATGTATAACGTGTCTTGGAAGAGTTGTCATACTCTGCTTTCCAGAGGTAGAACTGAAAATGTCATACCCAGCTATAGTCTTGGGATTCCAAAAGGACACGGTTTATAAAGCCGAATTGGTTAGAATAATCGTAGTACGGATTTGAGGGCTGTTGGTTGTAAAGAAAAAGCTCAAGATGCTAAATTACAGGGTGCAAGAAATAACTCAGTTTGCAGTTTGCATGTTTTTAATGGTTGCATCGCTTGTTACTAACCCAGGTTGCATTGATGACATTATAAGCAAAGTATCACAAAGAAAATGAAAGATAAAAAAACAAGTCCAGTTCTAATATGATAGGACTAATAATACTTGCATTAAGTGCTATATAATAGTTTATTTCAGACTATATATATTTGATTTTAAACATTTATTATTTTACATTTATTTTGATTTTTCTGAAATATTCTGAAATTTGACTACCTTTTTTTTTTGGTGATCTGCCACTTTCGTCCACAAAATATTTTTCAGGAGGGAGGTCAATATAAAGGGGGTTTGCTTTTAAAAAAAAAACAACAACACGAGATTTAACTACTTCTTAAGGTAGGTTTCCTAAAGCACCTAGGTTTTCCTCCAAAACACATATACATTTACGACAAGAATATATCCAGTCATAAAGGCTTAGATACTAGTTAATATGCCTTTATAGTGAAATATCACTTTCTGCATTACTATAATTTTATTAGTACTATCTAAATTTTATAGAAAAAGTCTGAATTCTTATTTAATCAACCAAGCATTCAAAAGTGCACTTAAAGTAACAAAATATGGTTACTGACTGTTTTATTTAAATTCCTTAAAACTCTTAAAACATGTAATTAGAAGAATTTCAATATGGTCATTTTAGCAGCCTTAAGTTTTTCATCCTTATTTTACAGTTGCAAACTCAAATTAATTACTAAAATCATAATAATTTAAATTTAGAAAAATTATAGAAAATCAAATTACTAGTTTAAAATACAGTTTCAGGATACAGTAAATTTTAAGGATACATAGGCAATTCGAGAAAACAATTAAGTTCATATTATCACTTGGTAATTATTCATTCCCATTATAAATGGCTACATCCTTCGGCTTTACAGTTAGAAGACGTGGTACGTATTTCTACTACAATGTAAATGTTTAATATAGTGCGATGTTTTCAAAGGTCAATAGTGATTTATTTANCATTTATTTTAATATAAATCTAATTAATCTTAATTAAAATAATAGTTTAAATTCCAAAAAGAAATAGTCATAGTTTTTAATTATTAATGTGAGGACGCTTTTTACAAATGAAATTTGAAAAAAAAAAAAAAGTACAAATGACGTAATTCTTTATCACTGTAACTAATATCATTATGATTTTATAGCGATTTTTATAAATAAATTAAATAACTCAGTTTTTATTATTTACTTTATAAATTTTATAATAAGGGCCCATAGTGTTAAGTGACATCACGGAATGATTGAATCTCCGGCGCTGTAAGGAACGGTAAATTTGTAGTAATATTTCTGTGGATGTTCAGTTAACATTTTTGTATACCAAAGGTATCTAGGAACACAGTTACTTGGTTTTATTGAAAAAATTTGTATATGCAAGTTAGACTTTGGTCAA
This sequence comes from Oncopeltus fasciatus, assembly GCA_000696205.2. Classification (NCBI taxonomy): domain Eukaryota; kingdom Metazoa; phylum Arthropoda; class Insecta; order Hemiptera; family Lygaeidae; genus Oncopeltus; species Oncopeltus fasciatus. The sequence continues at coordinate 375,680 of KZ806879.1, forward strand.
AACTACTAATCTCAAGACTAAATGAAAAGTTGTTTATTTTTTTAAAAATGAATGCCATTGTTAAATAATTACACATAATTATCCAATGAATAATAAAATAACTTGCCGGGAAGAATTTAAATTATGCAGTTACATTCTTTGATGACTCACAAATGCATTGAGTCTATAAGGTTTAAAACAGTCATAATCATGCAGGGCGCCAAAGTAGAAAAACTACCACTAGAGATTTTTATTCCTGGTTTTCAGAAACTTCCTAGACTGGATCATACTACTCAGTCTATGCAAGAAAATCTTTGGTCAGTGAACTAAGAAATTTAATTTTCAAATTTTAATTTGTAAAAATAAAAGGAAGAAAATTTGGTTTATATTACAATGTTCAGAAGAATAAGTAAGAAGTAATTTAATGTAACGTTCAGTGCTTGTTTCCTTTAAATAATATAGATTGTAAAAGCACCAGTAATATTACTTTAAACTACCCAATCCATCATGTATAATACAGCAAAATAAACATTATGAATATATCATCAATTAGGCAAATAAATTAACAGTAGAAAGATAATTGTATCCATCAAAACAAAAATATTCTATATATTTATATTTTTATAAAAATATTCTATATATTTATTTAAAATATAATATTTTTGTTCATTTTAATCCAAGATTACTACCGTAAAAAATGGGCAAGAATTATTAAAACTAATTATAAATAACTACATAATTTTTAAAAATTTAAAAAATAAGCTAAAGGTTTAAACATAAACTATACTTGCATATTGTCAAAAGAATAACGAACCTTCAAATTGTCCAAAGACTTTTAGAAGCTAACTTAAGAAAATAGTAGTAAGAAGTTTAGTAAAGCCATTGCCTAGAAAATCTGTTACTTCATATGAACGAAAATGAAGTCTGATTATTTAAATATTGGTAAGCCTATTTTGGACATGGCTAATTTGTATTCTATTAATTAAATTGAATGCTGTAACGTTGTCTGCTTTAATGCTCGATAATAACAGACGTTACAAAATATTTGCAATGATTAGTATTTTCATTCATAATTACAATTTTTTAATAAAAAGGCCTAATAAGTTTAGTTTACTCTAAATACTCCTTCCTGGCTTGAACATATAGAAAAATTAATTTCCCAAGCCAATCAATGCCAAGCTTTCGTAAATCATGTGATTGATTGGCTTGGGAGAAAATCAACTTTATGATATGGTCAAGCCCAAGAGAAGTATTTATGAATATTTGGAGAGATCGAAGAAGCCTAAACAAATAAGTTTAATTTAATAAGTTTTAAATGAAATCAAATTTTCATGCCTAAAATGTTTATACCTTAAAATACGTGGCATTTTTATAAATAATATCTATTAAAAAAACAACTAAACCTTTTAAAATAAGAGAGATAAAAATGTTTTTCCAAGTTTTCTCATATTAAAAAAAAAACGGATTTTAGGCCGTCAGACGGATTTCTCAAATATATAGGCAAAAGGAAGCTACATCGATAAATTTTATCAATGTTTCTTCAGGAAAGATATAATTATCGACTTATTGTTTTACAGATTACTCGTCACTATTCAGATTACCTATATGAAATATGAAAAAAACATTTTTTTTTTTCAACAATACTAAGATTTTGATTACATATTTAATTAATTAATTGTACCTTATCGTGCAAATATTAACGTAGAATCTGTATTTATTATTCTTTTCTAGGAGAAAAATAAAAAAAATATTACTTTAATCTAAGACAAATTTAAATTTACAAGCATTTCTGAGCTCAGTCAGAAAACAATCTTTTCTAGTAAAAAGGCCATGGAATAGCACGCTGGAATCAGTCTCATAAAAAAAACTATACTTTGGATAACACATATACAAATGCTTGAAACTACGTTTGGCAAGAATGGCATACATTGAACGCTACGTTATGGCAAGAAAATTAGATTTAGTATTCACGGTGTTCAAGTAATGAACTAAGAGTGAGTAGTTATTACTTTTAAATCTCTGAAGTTCGACCCTTTCACTTATGGTAGGATTCTGAAGTCAATACCCTGTCCTTGTACTCTCAGTTAGCTAATCTTTTGATTGCTTTATATTTATTTAGTAATGGATTCCCCAAGGATAACGGGATTAGTCCCCTTAAGGACTTCTTCAAGTTAGTCATTAAATGTAACAGTCTTCCCTTGCAAAGGATGAACTGACATTCACAGTGTATTTGAGTTATGCCCCATAGCTTCGGTCAGATATTAAGTTTGAAAGGTGGAACAGCATATACTAGTTAACTTAAGCTATACACATATTTACAGGCGAGCGTTGTCTATCAGAAAGAGTACTGCTGTGCGGTGACGAACCTCCTCTGAATGAGGTTGTACTGGTTATTGTAATTCGGTGGCTGAATGTATTCTGTTGGGATATAGTTCGGCTGGAAGTAGTTCCTGTAGTCCTGCTGGTTGCTGATTTGCTGGAGCTGTTGTTGCTCAAACTGCTTGTAATTCTGCTGCTGCTGCTGTACGAAGGGTCTGTAGGCCTGCTGATGCTGGTTGTACCGGCCGAACTCCTGGACGGGCGCCTGTTGAAGGTTCTGTTGCTGCCCGAAGGCTGGGGCTCGCTGGAGAGGTCCTCCAGGCTGCTGGAAGAACACCAGTGGTTCCGGAGTCAGGGAGACCGACTGTTGCAGTTGGACTCCGGAGCCAAAGCGGTGGGCGGCGGGCGGCCTGTATGTGGTCGGCCGTAGCTCGACCTCAGTCCTGCCGTGGTATTGGCGGCTTTCGGCTTGAGACTGTGTCTGCACCAGGGACCGCTTCTGTAACAAAGCCGACGCGGTTATTACCGCTCAGCCAGAGCTGTCGGCCGATCTCGTCTCTCGGGTTAGAAAGCCTTTCCTGGTGCATTTGGTGCTGTTGGTTATTTAGAGCCGTCAAGTGGCGTTTGTATAGAAGTGGGAACAAGCTTTCAGGCAGCCAGAAGAATTGCGATACAATGTTAGAAGCGATAAAGAGTAGTGTGCATTATGTTATTTATAAAACAGAAAAAAAAATAATGAGTTAAAATATATAAAGTACTCATTAAAGTTGATTATTCGAATATAAAATAAACAAATAATAGAGATATGAAACAAGTGTTAATAATCTGTAATTATATTATCAAGCTCTTAAGAAATTAAATTGTCAGATAAACACTAATTTAATGTTTAAAAAATTAAAAAAAAATCAATTGTATTATGCATGATCTTAATAACTAGACTTCTTTTTAAAAATAATTCTAGCCTGAAATTGTTAAATTTCAAATCGTTTGAAGATCACCAGCTGCGGCTCTCTCTTTTTTTTATTTGTTCTTCTTGAGATTCTGTCATTTTTAAAAGTTCGAAAGATTAAAAACAACTGTGTAAATATGTCTTACTAATAGTTTTAAAAAATATTGATTATATTCTGTAATTTACTAACCATGTTTCAATATTGGTTGTGAATTACAATAACATGGGGAGATAACGGTCAGTGCCGCAACTTCAAGGAAAAAAATAATATATATTAATAATGATATAGTATTAACAAATGAAAAACACTTCGCATGGAAAATGGACCAATCAAATCTACTCTCAGTTATTTTAGGATTCATGGACCAGGAGATCGCGAGTCTTGGGCTTCGTTTTAGGCGCAGGGGTGGATTGTAAGGATAGGAGTCCAACGATAGGGATTGGGCGTAAAATACATAAGGAATGTATGATGGTATTGTGAGGTTTATTAGGCACTTTAAGTTGGTTATGTGAGTACTTTTTGGTAGTATTATGATGGAATTAGTGTTTACTGTGGAAACCGTAAAGCTGGTGGAAATGCGATCTTGGACAGAAGGGATATTAAAATCATGATAATAGTAGAGTTGGAGATATAATGCGGAGCGTTTACAGTTATTCTAAGGATTTTGAATTGAAAGAACTGTATTCGTTGTTATTGGAAGGCACCGTCTGCCCAGATTGGTCGTACTAAAGTCTTATAGAGGGTCAGTATTAGGATGGGTAAGGATGTCTGCAGTGTAAAGGATAAAAAGGATGGGCCCAAGCACACTGCCCTGTGGAACAACCGATTTCACATTTGGAATAATCTTATCCTAGCTGGACCCTAAACAAATGGTTCGAGGGGAAATATATAGGGATTCTAATCCCTAATATATCTATATATGGTGCTTGGGAATATGGACTGGAGCTTATAAAATTGACCAGACCAGTATGCCATTATGTCAAAGGCTTGAGTGACGTCTAGGAATACTTCAGGACAGAATTTTTTTTGAGTGAAGAGGAAATGAAATGTACACCTCGAAATACCTGCTGGATAGCAGAATGCTGGGAACAGTTTACAAACTGATGATTTGGAAGAATAATTAAGGAATTTATGATAAGCATCATTCGTTTTAGAAAAGCTTTCTCAAACACCTTGGATAATAAAGAAAGAAGGATGGTCTGTAGGATGATGTGTTTTGAGGAGGTTTACAGAGTTTGTGAAACAGGATTATTTCAGAAAATTTTGACAGGAGTAATATGAGGGTGGCTGAAAGGACATAAGGTGGTTGGAAAGTCAGAAAAACAATTGTTTATTGGGGTAGATTTCGAAGAATTAGCCCAGTGATTATGTCATAACCGAGTGCTTTGCGCATAGGCAAATGGTTAATAATGGATCTGACCTCAGAAGGTGTAACTGCCTTAGTTGGCAAGGACATCCTGACTAATATAAAAGATTTTATTTTGAGATTCCTCATAATTTGGAGGGTTTAGGGAAAATCATTTGTCTTTAGAGGGATGAAAGAAGCCAACTTTTCTAGCTATCAGCAACTTTACTCCATAAAATGAAGCACAGATCGAAAGAGGAAAAATTGTATCAACATTTCTTGAACAGACAAGGCTAGAAATATATTTTAAATCACACACACACTATGTTCTCTTTTTACATAAAAAAAATGTTCTAGTTCATTTGAATTTTTATCAAAATGTTTTAGGGCACAAACATTAAAGAATGACATTCCTTGAGGACACTAATGATTACTACTATACAAAGGATTTCTCATTTAATGCCCACTTTTATCCATTTTGAATTATCCAGCATCTTAGATGTATAAAATAGGATGAGAAACTCTAGATAGCCCCTTCTTTTAGTGTTCTTAAATGGTTAAAAAGGAGGTTGATAAAAAAAAAAGTAAAGATAAAAAATGATTCCAGTGGTATCCTAATATTAATCAAAAAGTGACATATAACTCTTATCGCATACTAATGTGCCACACTAATTTGTTGTCTTATAATTAATAGTGCTTTCCTGCATCGTAAGAGTTGTTTTTGTGAGGAACAAAAAACTAAAATTCATGACCATTTGCACAAGACGATCTGACATCCATTGGTAGTATCAGTTTCCTTTACATCTCTTTATTTCTAGCAAGAACATTACATTGAATACATATTAGTATATAATAAAGGTTTCTAATTATTTATATTAAAAAAATACTGTCATTACCATATAAGATTAATAATTGACAGGAAATTGGTAAAATTCAGTGCTAAGGATACTTAAAATTTTGGTGAAAGTTAATTGTATTCAACAAATTTTCTAAGGGAAAGATTGCAATATCAATCTATTAGCGTCTAATCTCTTAAATGCCATTGGTTTGGGAACCCCACAGACTGACTCAATATACATGTAAACACATATAGTGAAAATTTTGACAGTGCTCGTGACACTTTATTCTGAATATTCCCGAAGATGGCAGACCTATCTGAAAGTGTTTACCATTATGACGTGAAATACAGCCAGTAAAGTCGATTTTTTTTTTTTTTGGAATAGAATGTATTGGTGGAAGTAACCCTTTAGATTTTATACAGATAACTAAAGATTCTGGCCTATAAATCTTTAACAGAGTCACACATACACGCGTGTGTTTGTGAATTGTCTTATTATCTAATAGGCAAGTGTTATTATCTTAAAAGTAGGATAGAAAAAATATAGAAAGAGTGTTATAGAGTAATAGAAAGAGTTCAAAAAATCGTTAATGAGCTCAACTCCTTCGGAATTCATAAAAGCTTTCAACCAGAACAGTAAGTTATAACTCTCATACTTTCAGGGAAGTGTTTTTATTTTTGCACCTGAAATAAACCAGAGCCAAGGCCACTGGTAGAAAGAAATCCGGTTTTATTTCCAGTTTTTTTAGATGACAAAATATGAAAATATAGAACTGGTTCGTTTAATAATATGAGAGAGTAATGTAAAGCTCTGGAATTTATATTGAATATAAAAATTAGATTCACGAAACTTTGAAACGTAAATATTTCATGACTTTTTTTCACGATTATTGCACTTTACTTACAGTTAAGTTAAAAGTATGTGATGTCCGACGTTGGAGCTGCGTTGACAAAGCGAATCCCGCAGTAGTGTAGTTGATGAACATTTGTACTTGAAATAAATAACTTTCAGAAGCCAAGGTTCCTTACACTGATAGACTTATCAATGTACAAATCTGTGTTTAGTTTCTTATGAACAACCCACTTCCCACTCTTCTGAAAGTTTTCAGACACAACGTTCTTTCTTAAAGCTTAAGAACTATCACATAACTCATCATTCTATAGTCCAATCCGCAGACATCCTACACTTTCTGAGGTCTTCGAAAAACTTTTGTCAAAACAAATTATGTCTTCCGTTTATCCATGAGTATTCTAACTAATCTCCAATTTGACTCCCGATGAAAGCATTTTACTGTGCATCAGGTGTTTCTTGTCGCGGAATACATTTCCTAGTAGTGTACAGGTACATTTTGGGATGTATTTGAATCTCGAGACTATTACTTTAGGTGCCTATTAGGTAGGAACAGAAAAAATATCAAAAAAATTTGAAAACTTATGTCATCGAAAACTATATTCCTTCGGACAAATATGATATACAAGGAGTGAAGAGAGACTTTTTTTTTCTTTTGTGTGTTGACTATGCTCATACATTCTCCTATTCTCATTGGTTATATATATATATATATATATATATATATATATATATATATATGTATTGTTACGTGAAGGGGATGGGGCTTTATAGACCTTACCCCTTAGTGTACTTGGCTAAACCTCAGGCAGTATTTACAGATACATTAGGAAACGCTATCCAGTAGTTACATGGAGAGGGGTGATCGAAGTATGTGTGTACAAAGAAGGATGGTTCGAACCCGTTCTGTATGTGTGTACAAAGAAGGATGCAAAAACAGCCAATGAAGCATGATATTCTTAGACATAAGTATATTATATTATTATTATAATAATATTTAGGTTCCATACTTCATTGACTTAATTTTTGAACATGAGACCAGATAGAAATATACTAAAGGTTCTAATTAGTTTATAAGTTCATCTTCTTTGTACAATGAGTCAATGTGTTCAGTTTTCCAGCATATATATTTATTGTAATGGGCTTCATTTGTGAACTGTCGCACTTCTTTTTAATCGTTGTCAGCCTGCACCATGTTGCGACAGCCCATATATGATAAGTTTGTCTTCATTTCTCTTCTTCAGTCCTCCTGATGGATTTAAAAAGAAAAAAAAAAGAAAAAAAAGAAAGTCAGTGAGATCTGGGCCATGGCCGGGCGCACGGAGTGCACCGAGGCCCCCGACCTTTGAGCCGAAATCAATCAGTGTTCACAAATCGATCAAGTTGTCGGATTGCGGTCAGCCACGTCGCGGGGGTGATAAATTTCCAACCGCTAGACACAGAGCAGACACAATGAGACTGATCATGTCAGCCTCGATAGGTCACCGAACAACAGTACAGAAGCTGTTATTAGCTAAGCAGACTTTTGAACTTTCAATGAAGGTGGGATATGAATGAGTACTTTTTTAAAATAATCTTAAACGGAGAGACGCACTTATCATTAAAAACTGTACGAAACAAATTTAAGCTTTTAAAAATGTTTTGATAACATGTAATGTTTTTTATGCTACAAAATATTAATGTTAAAAATACATTTTTCACCTATAATGTCTTATACATGTTTTTAGTAACGTCAATAATAACGAAGATGTAAGATGATCAGCATAACTGCCTGGAAATCAGGTATACAAATAATATTTATCAGTATTTAAAATAATAAATATAGAAAAAAAACGAGGGTCTAACAAATAGACGACAATGTTACCTCCTTCGGGCATAAGACGATATATTCCCATTACTCGGGAGTTTAGACTCGAAGTAGAAGAAAAGAAGTAGTAAAGTGCGGGGAGCAGAAGAAATTATCTAGCTAGCCTCGATGGTGCAATGGTTAGCATAACTGCCCGGAAAGCAGGAGACCAGGGTTCTTGTCACGGCTGAGGTAGTAAGATTTATTTATTCTATTCCCTTGCATTTCTTGTATAAAATTAACGTGGGATTAAATACTACAACTAAAATCAGTATTTAAAATAAGAAATATAGAAAAAAACAAACAAACAAGAATCCAACAAATAGCCGACAATGTTATCTCTTTCGAGCATAAGAATTACTTGGGGGTTTAGACTCGGAGTAAAGTGCGGGGAGAAGAAGAGATTATCTAGCTAGCCTCAGTGGAATAATGACCAGCTTTTTTGGAAAGGGAGTTTGTGGGACACTGCCCGGGACGGCTGAGGTAGTAAGATTTTTTTATTCTATTCCCTTGCACTTCTTAAACGATGTTAGATTTTTGATATTCCTTCCTCCGCGTCCGAACTCAGCCAAAACAATGAAATACGCCTTTAGCTTTGTATTTACATTAGCGATAACAGACTGAGTTTGTTAATGGCTGAAATAGGACAAGAGGAAAATGGGTTAATAGGAGATCAATATATTGTACAAACAAATTCACTCAATGAGAAATCAGTTGCTGCTTGATTCAGAAATACTCATCCAATGTAATGTTCCTTCCAGTCTTTCCAAAGAAAAGCTCTGTGGTCATTTAATTGTGACTCATTTCGTTCTCATTTATGAACTATCTTTAATGAAACCTGGGGAATACCGCTTAGATTAAGCAGCTACAACGTGTGGCGGTATTCCAACGGTAACTGGCGAAGGAGAAGGGAACGCCTTCGTTTTTCTAAAATAAATTTTACCTGTGGCGAGACCCCCAGCATCTTCAGGGAAGGCGGGACATTGAGAGATGACGGGATCTGAATGTGGCCGAAGTCCACTGTGAACGCCTCGCACCAGACTCCAAAATGTCCGATGTCGAACATGGTCAGATCTCCGGGTAATGTCAGCACTATTGTCTTCCGGTCGTATCTGCAAGAAGCAAGTCGTGCATCTTAAGTAGACAAAAGGAGAGTTTGTTGACCGTAGATATTATTCTTAGATGATTTTAGTTGGGGTTCGGTCAGGGTATTACCTTGACCGAACCCCAACTAAAATCATCTAAGATTAAGTAGACAAACATTAGATTTTCACATTTAACTCATTCTTGTTAGTTTAACACAGTTATAGAAGGCTTCCCTTCAAACTAAAGGGAAATTACATTTTTTTCTTCCATCAATCTTAATATTATGTGTGATTTGTTCATTCGCCCTAATAACGAAAAGCCAAAAAATAAATTACAAAAAAAATTTTATAATGAAATATGGAAAATTTTGTTTCTGGTAAATATGGTATTAATAGTATTGTTTAAGTTTATAATAAGCTAATATTATAAGCTTATAATTTTTGATGACAATTAAATCAATGCTTTTCGATTGATAAGGAATTAATTCCCTCCAATGACCCTAAGTGGTTGCAAGGGAGGCTAACCCAGGAAAGAAAAAAAAAGGAATTAATAGCTAAAAATACATGATATATTTTGAGTTTTAATAAAAGATAGAAGCAAGTTGGATATTTTAATGGCCATTTTATTTTTTAGCTTTAATTTTTTCAAATAATTAATAATTAGAATGAATACAAACAATTAATTTTATTACAAGTAGGTATTCTTCAATAAGGATGTCCCATTTTAAGATTAATTTTGCAAAATATAAACTGGGCTAAAGAGAATAATGATTTTCATGAAAAAATATTATAGCAATAAACTATATAAAAAAATATAATTATGTGCCACTTATTGCTTATTGTTTGTGACATTTTTATAAAGCCAATAAAAATATTACATGACAATGCCACCAGTATAATAAAAGTATGCCAAAACTTATGTTGAAAATTACTCATGGTTGTTAATAACTGGAATGATCGGTACCTATATATATTTTAAAAAAATTAAATATGAGGGAGAGAAAAAAAAGAAGCGCTTTTTGATTACAACAATACTCCATTCGCTGTTTGAGAAAGTGAAAATAGGTCCCTAAAGGAGTAAAGATGGGTTTTTGAGGAAAAACGTAAATCAACAATGATTAGGAAGCGAATAAAGGCCTGATGAATGGATTATACATGCCACTTACAAACTATGGTATGCAGGAGATATGTATAACGTGTCTTGGAAGAGTTGTCATACTCTGCTTTCCAGAGGTAGAACTGAAAATGTCATACCCAGCTATAGTCTTGGGATTCCAAAAGGACACGGTTTATAAAGCCGAATTGGTTAGAATAATCGTAGTACGGATTTGAGGGCTGTTGGTTGTAAAGAAAAAGCTCAAGATGCTAAATTACAGGGTGCAAGAAATAACTCAGTTTGCAGTTTGCATGTTTTTAATGGTTGCATCGCTTGTTACTAACCCAGGTTGCATTGATGACATTATAAGCAAAGTATCACAAAGAAAATGAAAGATAAAAAAACAAGTCCAGTTCTAATATGATAGGACTAATAATACTTGCATTAAGTGCTATATAATAGTTTATTTCAGACTATATATATTTGATTTTAAACATTTATTATTTTACATTTATTTTGATTTTTCTGAAATATTCTGAAATTTGACTACCTTTTTTTTTTGGTGATCTGCCACTTTCGTCCACAAAATATTTTTCAGGAGGGAGGTCAATATAAAGGGGGTTTGCTTTTAAAAAAAAAACAACAACACGAGATTTAACTACTTCTTAAGGTAGGTTTCCTAAAGCACCTAGGTTTTCCTCCAAAACACATATACATTTACGACAAGAATATATCCAGTCATAAAGGCTTAGATACTAGTTAATATGCCTTTATAGTGAAATATCACTTTCTGCATTACTATAATTTTATTAGTACTATCTAAATTTTATAGAAAAAGTCTGAATTCTTATTTAATCAACCAAGCATTCAAAAGTGCACTTAAAGTAACAAAATATGGTTACTGACTGTTTTATTTAAATTCCTTAAAACTCTTAAAACATGTAATTAGAAGAATTTCAATATGGTCATTTTAGCAGCCTTAAGTTTTTCATCCTTATTTTACAGTTGCAAACTCAAATTAATTACTAAAATCATAATAATTTAAATTTAGAAAAATTATAGAAAATCAAATTACTAGTTTAAAATACAGTTTCAGGATACAGTAAATTTTAAGGATACATAGGCAATTCGAGAAAACAATTAAGTTCATATTATCACTTGGTAATTATTCATTCCCATTATAAATGGCTACATCCTTCGGCTTTACAGTTAGAAGACGTGGTACGTATTTCTACTACAATGTAAATGTTTAATATAGTGCGATGTTTTCAAAGGTCAATAGTGATTTATTTATAAAAACGGAGTGAATGTATTGGTGTATGCCAGAGAAATCATTCACTTGTTTTCCTTGAGCAAGAATGGGAAAAATATAGAACATTAGGACCCTATTTTACTATTTTAAAAATTTATAATTCTAAATTCATTTATTTTAATATAAATCTAATTAATCTTAANATATATATATATAAAACAAACACAGTGCATCAAAGGGTCAATCAATTACATAGATTTTGAACATTTACCTTCTGAGAGGTCTTGAAATCCCGTTCTCGTCAGGGATTCTGATGCCTTGGGGACTTGGCTTGGGACCACGACCGACCCAGAACTTGGCATCTGAAACAAGAGCATAGAATTTTATAAAAATAATAATCATGTCTATTAGTTTAGTAAACTTCATTGCTTACTAAAAAAAATTTATAAAATAAACAAACAATTTACTTGGTTTGTCAATTACTAAAAAAATAAACACCAATCGACAAAATCCGATCAAATTTGTTTACATGAGTTTTCATACTTATGAAAAAAAAAAGTAATCATTGCAAATAGTGTAGATATGATAATTGTCTGTTATTAAAATAAATGTCGCAAAAGTTACTATTACAAATAATCGAAAAAAAAGTTTTATCGCGGCTAATATAAAAAAGAATTAAGTAGGATACAATAAAGAATTCTAAAATCAGTAGCATTTTAAATAAAATTTAAAACAGTTTAAAGAAAAAGGTTAACAACTTTAATTAACAAAAATTTGCACAATTACTTTATTGTAATTGAAAGTAAATTATTTAAAAATAATTTTTTTTATTCTTTTTCAATATTATCCAAAAAGTAATGAGTTTAAAATTCAGAAAGTTTAAGTTAAAGACGTCACTAAGATACTTAGTGTTTTGTTTCGTAAATTTTAACTTATTTAATCTTTGACGACAATATTACGATTACGCTATTATATTGGGGCTTTGGAGATAACGTGCAACTTCAAGTGTCATTAAAATATATTTATACATCCAGGGAGCTTAATATTGAGTTTAGAGCCAGAAAACTGAAGAAAATTTCTTTATTGGTTTCGTTAGTTACAAAGTCATATTGAATAATTATGTTAGGGATTCGTCAGAACGCTATACATAGATGAATTTAACGATCCATGAAATACAATTATTTTTTTTTTACTTTTACATAAATTATTTATTTCATGAATAATATTAAATTCCAGAGAGACGGAGAGTCAGAGCTAGTACATTCTCTAATACAAAAAATAAAGTAAATTATTATTAAGTAAGTCAACAAGTACTTCGTAACATGGAAGTTATGTACTAATATGAAGGTTTACGGGTTCGCAGAATTCGAATGAGACACCCATTTTCTCTCACACTTCTAGTTTTTATGATACATCTCTTAACTACTTTTATCCATAACGTTGAAGTTTTAATTTATGTGTACTAAATTATATTTTTTTTAATTTTAATGGTTCTTAGAGTGGAGAATGCGAGTAAGAAGACAGATTTCCGATAAGTTGTTTCAGTTTTGTAAGAAGTATTTTCTGATTTAATAAAAAAACCGAGCAATTTTTTTAAAATTCCATTTTTCACATGTTTAAATAAATACATTTGTAAAAAATATAAAAGTGATAGGAAAAGTCTAATTGCGCTTGTATATTCTCCATAATTTTTTTTCAAAAAGCATTACTGGTCTTTTGTTACAGTAGGTAGGGGATGATAGATGGTGAGTGGTGGTGAATAAAAAAGGAAGAAGGCACAGCCAATAGGCGACCTAGGATAACCGCCCCATCACACTCTCCCTTTTTAAAACTCATTTCTTAGTCAATATTTCGTAAGTTTTGCTCCGGAACTGTGTTATCAAAAGCGAAAATATTAATCATCTGTGTGTTTTATTTATTTTTTTTTTTGCTAAATCTTTAATTTGACTTAAAAACGACAAGTTATTTTCGTTGATGCAAAACTCCTGCGGAAAAATATTGTCTTCTACGTGGACGGTTTATTTTGAAGCCTCAAGGAAGACCTTTATCTGAAGAAGTAAATAAGACTTATTTTTTTAAAATATTTTAAATGCCAAATTGTAGACCAAAATAAAAGTTGGAAAAAATCTATGTCGTTTTCAGTTCAAGTGGTGATTGCTGGTTTTGTCTCGCTACAACAGATGACAGCTCAAGAAAGCCAAGCGACTAAATTCATTACCCGAATTTTCCTTCTCCACTTTTACTAGTTTCTCATTGCCAAGAACTATTCCTTTACCGATATCACCTTTAAACCTGTGCACTTTTCTTCCTGATAGTATTAATTCTCCAGATCAGGATCTAATACAGAAGGTCCTGGGGAATCCAGTTGTGATCCAATATTTTTACCATCTACCAGTGAACCTCACTCACAATAACTCAAAGTGAATTTAATATGTGACATTGGGTTCCAGGCTTCAACAGTGGAATCTGTTATATAATAATATAATACGTTTCACTACTGCTAATGTAAAAAAAGAGATGTCGTCACAGAAAACTAGAGGAAAGAATTAATGTTTACACTGCTATATAGCCCATAATGTAATATTTTTTTGTTATAATATAAAGAAATGTTTTTGAATAAGTATTATTATTTGATCCATTACATATATCAGTATTAGAAAATATTAGTTTGTAATAATAGCCTGCTTCCGTATGTTCACTCCCAAAAGGGTCCCCTGAAACAACAGAACCAATGACGTTGGTTATGATTTCGAGATTTAGGTAACACAACACCTCAAATGCACTTTCATAGATGTTACTCAAAATTTAAATTTGTTGACCTGTGCAAAAATAACATTACTTAAGTACGAAAATAACAAAATACAATTTTACATTATAATAAAAGTAATTCCTATGCTTTTTAGATAATTTTATACAAGTATTTATTACACGAATGAATTATAAAATAAAACATATTCTTAGAAATCTGAAGAAGCAATTTGTGTTATTTAATCTATAATTAAACTTCAAATTTTCAACCCGTTAAATAAAAAGTTAAAAATTTCAACTAGCTTTAAACATTAAAAACCTATATCGTTATAGACCAGTAGAGGTTTCTCTTTTCCATAAGTTTTTTTTTCTTCAACCTGTCATAAATTCATCTAAAGCCTCTCTGAGCGGAAATTGAGATATATCATTTAAATCTATGGCAAGAAAAAAATACTAGCAACAAGTAAGCTAGAATAATGGAAGTCCGGGATTATAGCTCGATAGAAATTCTCACTATGAAAATTATCATAATCAAACTCAACCCTAAAAATATAATAAATAAATAGTATATTTATTTATTATGTTCAAAGAGGGTTTTAAACAATAAATTTGTGAGAAGGGAGGGAGAATGTCTGGGCGAGAGGTCAGAAGTCGTAGAGGGATGTTGCCCAACTTGGTTAGTGCCATTGCGCAATCTTTCCCAATATCTGTGGCCCACCGCCACCTCTGCAGTCGGCTTTTGGCACTCCTTACTTTCATCGATGATATGTAAGCTTGTAGCAGATACGTGTCTATGCATCGCTACTGATAACATATCCAAACCTTCCAATGAAGTCGTCCCTCTCTACAAGGGAAACACGAATTACGCAAGACTTAATTTACTGATAACCAGTATACTTTCAAATATAATTAATCAGTTTTCAAAGCAACTTCCTTGGAATACTTAATGTCTCTGCTGCTTTATAGTTTGTAGTCGAATAAATTTCGGCTAAATTAATAATGGTTAAATATGTAATTCAGTCATGAGGAGTATAAATTCAGGTATTCGGTCCTGGGAGCTGAAGAATTAAAAACTGACTTGTTTTTAAAAGAAAGTTTTTTCTTCTTTATTTTTGCCTAAGTTTCGGCTAAAATTTCAAACCTTCATCAGGGCTAATGGGGTGATGGGGAGAAAGAGAGATTCCTGCTCTAAGGAGACTCAACCATGACTCAAATCAATTTTTAATTCTTCGGCTTCCAAGACCGAATCCACTAACCACTCCTCTTAAAACCCAATTGTCAACTAGTTACCCCAAGATAATTTATCATAATATGATAATATGTCGAGTGTTTATATATCGACTTCATAACCTTCTCAATGATATTGTAGATATGGTATCCTGTGTTTATTAAGTATGCTATACTTGCTTAGTTCACAAAAAGATGCTACTGATGTGGGAAGAAGTTAGTTTCAGTATATCTATATACGATTTTGTGTAAATGGCAAATATTTGTCTGTCCGTCCATCAGAAATCGGAGAAATCATTGTAATTAGGATTGTCTCACAGAGGGAATAAGTAACGGAGTTCTACTAACCACTAAAGTTAATCACTTTACCCAAGCAAGAGAGCAAGATACGCGTGTTCGAATCACAGCCAACCGAGAGAACTTTTTTCGATCATAAAGTGAACATTTTAGTGTTGAGAATACTTTACTTAGACTTGCTTGATTAAATGGAGCAATGCAAATATTGTGTTTTAGTTAAAATACCAAGACATTGATTATTGACAAGATCAATAATCAAGATACGATGGATGCGACTTCTCAAAATTACCACACTTTCCTTCTTTATTAATAAAATTTCATAAAATGAAATTTAAAAATTATTATTAAGTATATTAAAAATGACATTTTCTAAAAAAAAAAGTATACTTATGAAATTTGGATGTAATTTATCTTGTTTGAAAAAAAATGGATCTAGCAAAAAAAAAAAAAAAAATTGAAATTTCAGAATACACTTTATAAGAAATAATCACATTGTTGAATATATACATGAATACATGGCTAAAATTATGTTGTTTTTTTATTAACATTTAATAAAGAACAAAAGTTTAGTTTTAAATCATGTAAAAACAATAATCTGGGCAAAGATACAAATTTTTATTATTTTTACATTGCAATTTTTATTACGTTTGTAGTGTTTTTTGTCATTTAAAAAAAACCATTTTTATTTTCATTTTAAATTTTCTAGCATTTAAACCCCTTTATCTGGAAAGATCTATATTTTAGATAAAGTATTATTGTTAATTTGTTTTACAAAAAGTAATTAATATATTATTGCTTTTTATTCCCTACTAGAAATAATAAAACAGGCTTTAATTAAAAACTTTCTTTTATACAGATCTTGTAATACAAATAACGTTTTTCTTTCATTTATATTTACAACTTACATCTTCTTAAAAAAAAAAATGTACCGAAAGTTCACTTATTTCTTCGTTAATTATATTGACACTATTGTAAATCGATAGTGAATAGGATATTAGAGTAGATACTATTTAATTTGGTCTTTAACAACCTATTGTGTAAGTGAGGTGATGAACAGCTTTGTTGTATAACACTTGTGTGTTTATCAAGATTTTCCAGAGGAGTGCACTCTTGTGCAAAACTATGTTAGTGCTTAAATTATGAGAATTTTTTTTTCAGGACACAGGTGAGATTCGACAGTTTGTGGAAACAAATAAAATTTATAGCAATGAATTAATCAATCACGAATAATCTCAATAGTCCTGTAAGTAAGCAAGGACGTTCGGCTAGTTTTTTAAGACTCATGCAATTTCAATGCTTTTGATTGAGCGTAATTAAAATAGCAAGTGAGAAGGTGATGACAGAAAGGAATGCAAGTACCCGCCACGCAGGTATTTCTGGTCGCCTTCAGCAAGTAACAGAAAAGCAAAACAAAAAAAAAAAAAAAAAACTTTCGCTTGAAACCTATCGTTAAAAAGAAAGCAGGGCCTCACTCTGCTAATAGACACTCGCGGCCACTGGATTTTTTTTTTTTTTCATACTCCTTCTTTCCCCGGTTCGTTCGACTTTCACCGTCCGGCATCCGCTTGCCGGCTGGGAGCAGCCCTGGTTGGCTAACGTGACGTCATAATCAGGGAGAATCGTCATACCTCCTTGACAGGAGGAGTCATTCACTCCAATCAGATGACCTTGGTGTCGTTTCTCTACTGTCAATCCACAGCCAGTAAACATTGGATATATATAATGTCATTCCATTAGAATTCATAAATTTAGAACGGTAATTCATATTTTATAACGAATTTAAAAAAAAAAAAATTATCTATACCTTTTCTCCAAAAACATTATTTACAAAAAAAAAAACATCATTATAAACTTCATTTATGAAATGCCTTTGTCAAAAGGTCAAATGAATATAATTCTGTTTTATAAGTAATCATTTAAATTAAATTAATGTAATTTTATATTCAAGTATTATTATTCAAAATATGATTGTAATTTTATATTAAAACAATTTTTTTAAACATTTCGTTATAACATATTTTATCAGGTTGAACCCTTAATGCTGAATAGAATAATTTTATAATTCACACTAAAAGTATTTTGCAATTAGTCTTAGAAACCCATAAAATTGTTTTCTTGTTTATTTTTAAAGCCTATATTAAACGAAAGTAACGTTTAGATATTAAATTATATTTGAAGGAAAAGATAAGGCTAATGCAATAGCTGATAAGAGATTTTCATTATCATTCAAAAAATATGGTACACGTATAAAGCAGCATAATATATATAAGGAAAAAATGACTTTTATTTCATAGACGTATTCTTCTATTAGATTCAATGGATTAACGAAAAATTCTGAGAAAGGTTAAAAAAAAAAAAAAAATAAAAAAAAAATAAACCTTTAGTAAGAGAGATACCATACATAACAATAAGAGGCACCATTAGTTCACAAGTTTTTATAGTAATAGACAAAAATATATATGATAATCGATTTATGATGATCGATGGGGTAATGAATAATGTAGGAGAACCACAGCTCAAGAGCGTCTGAAATTAGGCAAGAAGGGAACAAGATGGGGCTTAACTTTCACATGTACTGCTGCATCTGAGGAATACAAAGTATCTTGAACGGCAGACGGACATTTTTTATTCAACTTAAAATTTTTCCATGTTCTCTTGTCAGCTTTCGAAGAGGATAAGGATTAGGATTAGGATCAGGTTATAGGGCGATCAACATCATGGTTATTACGCCCTGACTGTTGAAAGGGGGTAAGGTAAAGTTAGATCACGAATGAATAAAACTGTTAGTATGAAACTAATTATAGACTAAAGCATTTGGTAAAGGTGCAAAATTGGTTGAACCTTTAAACAGAATTTTACTTTTACTAATTTTAAGTGCAAGGGAACAGAATAAAAAATCTAACTGTCCCAGCCAGGACTCGAACCTGGATCTCCTGCTATCCCGGCCGGTGCATTTACCATTCCCTTGCACTAAAAATTAGTAAAATTTACGTGGGATTAAACACTACAAAAAAATAATATTTATAAAATCTTACTTTTAGTTCACTTAATCTGATTTAAATAATTATAAACAGACCGGAAAAAAAAGTCACCCTACCGATAATTTGATGTTTTAGTTCGATACACGTGGTTTCTAAAAATCAAATTAAATTAATTTTTCGTCCCACATGTGAACAATTCAATCGATTTTTTACATTTATCATATCATTGATATATATCTGGGTTAGCTAGATCTAACGAGCTATATCTTATATTAAAAGTTTAAAATTATTTTAATGGCTAAGCAGTAAGACATACGTATTTATCTGAGATATACGAATAAAAACCTATAATTTTCGTCTCACAGCTTTTCTCGTATTTCCATTTCATCCCAAATAAATATCAAATTATCAATATTTCAGTCGATAATCTGATACTTAATAATAAAAGATTTTCAAGAGACTCATTAATGTGACAATCTGGTATCAAATGATGATACATTCAGAAAATAACATTAAACTCCTAATTATGTTGTGTACTTTTTTCGCAGCAATTGTAAAAAAGATTAAGATTTTATGAGAATGTAATATAGGCCTTGATAATACAAATTATTTATTTTAAAATAGCATCGTTTTAGAGCAATATTCTCTTGGTTTTTATTTATTATTAAATTGATTCATCGTCACATCATATTTATATATTTATCCACATCACTTCAATAAAGTAGTTTATGGGCAATTCAATCGTACGAACATTGTTCAGCATAATGATCGAATGTGTGTGAATAGTCAAACAATGAAATTAAAAATAATGTTTAAAAAATCTATTGCAATGATTTTTCAATTTAAAAAATAAAACATTAGGCATCAAGGACAAGTAATTACACCCCAATCTAATCATCAGACAGTAATTGCTTCTCTTTTAATTGATTATTCGTTGATAAACCCATTTTTCTTATTATTATGGAAAAAATTCATCCTGAATGTCACCAAAATAAATAAAAATTGCGTTTGTAGGTGTGTTAACACTAAACGTTTACAGGGATTGAGTAAATAGACATTATTGTTTTTATTTATTGTTGTGTTATTTTATTGTTTTTATTATTTTATAATCTACATAGTTAAATACTATCATTTAACTAAAATTTGGTTAAAATAGAAATTGTACTTATAATTAAGAAAATAGCCTTCTCTCTCTCTCTCTCTTTCTCTCAGAAATTACTGAATTTGCCCAGCTATATTATATTATTAATTATATACTATCGAGTTAACGACAGAACAGAAATAGAACAAATTTCCTCAACTTATTCTAACATTTTCAACATTCTAAAAACCATCAGCCCTCCGTCTCAATAAACCTATCAAAACATTTTTCCGAGTTCCAAAGTCACCTATTCCCAATAATACCCTTCCCTTTTTTTCCTTTGTCCTTTTTATTGCCCTCTCTTGTAACAGGCCGCTTTCCATTTACACCTTCCGCCTTGTACCTGCTACCCCCACTCCTTTTACTTTTTCGCTCTGTGAAAANGTATTTAGGCTTTTCGTTGCAAAACCAGGAAATAATTCATTTTCTCTTAAAAACGGATGAAGAGAAAGAGTAGGGATTAAAGGAAGACAAAAATTTATAATTGTAATCTTCGCCGATGTTTGAGTTATATAACAGTTTTAAGAACATAATGAGCGTAAAATGTTATTTTCAGTAATTTATGTTTTATAACATTTTTTTATGAGGAACGCTTATTAAGTATGAAATTCTTGAACGTAACTTCTACGGATAATCACTTCTCCTACTCTACCTTCCAGGCCAAAGCAATGTGATCATAACCTTTACTCGTAATGTCTATTCTGGTCTGTACATAAATTACCTTATTTCCCTTATTTACATATGTGACGAAACATAGGAAATCTGCTTTATTATGCAGCTCCTGGCGTGACTTATATTTATTTTATTCAGAAAGAACTCATCCAATTGAAACAGAAAACTATAAAGTTACCTAAAAGTTCGTCACGCAGCAGTTTGTGTGATGTAAGGATATTTTCTTTAAAGTTATATAAATGTATAGGAAATTTAGAAAGAGCGTAGGTATAAGGATTGGTTGTGGGTAGACACGTCAGAGTTAATCAAAAAGACTATAGAAATTTCCTATTTTCGATATTGATTGATTGATATATTTAACTAAACAGACGGATATAGTTAATGTCCTTAGTGTGGGATTAAATGTATTTGACACTCACATAACATTTATACATAGAGAGAGATCCTTGTTCCTGATAGCTCGTGGAATGATCAGCTCATCTGGGACTATTAGGTAGAATGTTGAGTTGGATATATTGCCGACTACAGACATTGTGCTGTAGTTGAAGTACAGCCTGCTCCCTGTTGGAGAGCGATGAGATCGTGACCTTGCCCCGCGGGGTGGGGGTTGGAAGAACAATACCGACAAGAGTGTGTCCGCCACCGCCTCAACAAGAATGAGGGGTGTGGGGCCATTGTCGCCCGCCTGCTGCTCCCGGTGGTGGGTCCTCTCCCAGCGCAATCCTTGCGAAATCGGGTCGGCTCATGAATAACTCCGAGCATGCGTGTGCCGCACTTACCATTCTTCCCTTCCTGCGTTTAACTTCAAATTGTCCATAACTGTTACCTCATCACTTCCAAACAGCCGTCTTGAGAAGCATTTGAAGTCGTCGGTTTTAGAGAAATTAAATCTAGTCTACGACAATCTATACAATCTAGACTTACACATGCACAAACATTGCTCTTGATGGATCCATGAATAATGGGAAAATGGTTTTCAGTTTGGTACTAGCTAAAACAAGATAAGAAATCGTCCCGCTACAGGTCACACTGACTCTAGTGGGTAGGGGGAGAAAGAATTTAGAATTCTCGATTTACAGCACACTAAAGAAGAGATATAGTAAGGACAGCCTTTCGGACGCCAAACATTTTTCTCAGTAACACTAAAAGTTGTCTGGGTCATAAGAAAAATTATGGTCTCTGTGTGAGTTGAACTTGAAGCATTAAGCTCATAAGTCACGACTGGCTGGATTATATTTATATAACATCTTGTAATTTGATGACTATATTTGTATATAGATTTAAAAAAAAAAATAAATAAATAAAAAAAAAAAAAAGCTATTTACAGAATGTTAGAACATTAGAAATGTTGTAAAAGTGCTGACAATTATTGCTGATCCGTGCAGAAATAAAACATTAAAGCAGACAAGAAAAATGGCTTAGGGAACTATTTTAATTTTTCAAAATCCGGGTGTTAAGTGGCTTTAACATTATTCCATTCGGGAACTCAGTGAGTCATAACTAGCTGGATTATATTTATCTATAGATTTAAATAAATAAAAACTATTTACAAAATGTTAGAACATTAAAATTCTTGTATAAGTGCTGACAATTATTTTGATTATTTCGGGCAGCGTTGTATTTATTTGTTTCATATGCAGTTTTTATACAGACACAGAAAATAATCGATGTGAGCTAGTAAAAGCAATTCAGCTTCATAATAACCGTCGAAAAACATTTCAAAGTTAGATGCATTCCAGTACCATAATAGTGTATTTTTGTGACTAAATCAATAGCAAATTTTTGGCTGTTAAAGAGATCTTCATTAAATGTAAATTTTTTTAAAACTATCTTGAAGAAATTTAAATATTGTTTAAAAGGGAGAACTTGAAGTTTCTTAAAAATATGATAGCTATTCAATCAGTGGTTAAATAATTAACATGAATATTATAGATCAAAACTAACTTTAATTAGAATTATCATTTGTTTTGATAATATATTAATTTCTTAAACGACTGGAAACATATACTACTAGTATATTACATTTAATTGGATTGGAAAATCTGTGTGTGTGTTTGTTTGTTTGTATTATCTTGGGTCATGCTAATTCGATAGCATTATATAACGTTTTGTGACCCCATCTTGCATTTTAATTAAAGTAACCTTGTTGCAGTCTAGGACCTCAGTCACAATCAAATAACCGCGTGTTTTTTAAACATTGGAAACATTCCTACAATGAGAAACGTTAAAAATATAATTTAGAAAATTAGGATTCACGGAAGGCTTTCTGACGCTAATCTATTAGTTCTAAAGAAAATAAGTCCAACACACTAAATCTGCCCAAGCTAAGTATATATCTCACGTTTCATTATGATTATTAAAAATAAATAATGTATTATTACTTACAAGCTGGAGTGAACAATAAGTATAAAAAGTAAGTCCACTCCACTGCCTCCCTATATCTTATATACCCTATAAACTATATCCTATAATATTTTCATTAGAAGTATTTTTCGTAAAATACGTAGAATAGTACGTTTTTTTTATAATTTCTATTTACTTATTACATTTTGTTAAAAATAAATAAAAACATTTTGAAATTTGATGAAAAAAAAATGAGATTAATGAATACACATTCATGTGTTCTCTGAACTGTTTCTTTGTTCCAATAAAAAAGACGACTCGTGACTATAAATTTTGCTCTTTTTCAAACCTACCTCTCTCCATCTCTATTAAGATGCGAATGGGAATTATAGTCTTAAAATTTTAATTTCAATGAATTTCAGTTAAGTTTATATGCTCAAAAATATAGCTTTCAATTAAAAAGTACTAATTATCCTTAAAAACAGATATAAAATAATTCTAGAAACATGCATTATATATATACAACATCTGGTAAAATGATACTCCCAAAGATATATTTACATGTACATAAAGATAATAACTCAATAATAAATGTTATAAATTATTGTGGCAAACATTAATGTAAGAACAACAAGTCATTGCTTGAAATAATATGATTTATTATTGTTGAATAACTTCTCGAAAAGCAATTTAAATAGAATTTGGTTTTATTATTCTGAAAGCTATGGACGCTTTAGCCCATAGAGACAAATATATATTCATGTGTGAGTATAGCATTTTGAATTGAGCATAATTTTAGCTGACCTATCCCTGGATTGGTGAAGATCCGAGGACACATTCTCATTAATTAAACACATGTTCCCTCGGTCATTTACCAAATAACTACTATACAGCTGTACTTCCCTTGATGTACGCATTGTAATTGCAGAGAGTAATTCCTCAGCGAGAAATGAAAGCCCATTACGGCATGCCCGTTCGGGCCAGGTCGTTCCGTCCTTGGAAGACGTGCGCTCTTGAACCCACTTGAATATTCGATTCAGATCAAACCCCCGCTGGATTCGACAGACGCCCGAGATCCCGATCTCTGACGAAAGAGAGCTCCGGAGCCGAGTCACGACTCCCCCCTCGGATATGATAATCTGTAATTGCACTTATTTCAGCAGAGGGGAGGGTGGTGGGAGAAGGTTTCGATTGCTGCCTTCGAGGACATGTGCGTCCTCTTTCTCACGCCTCGAGCCATTCATGAGGACTCTCATACGCGAGGATGTGTCCTTGTAGATTGGAATTTACAGTCGGGAATCCGACTAGGGGGATGTGGGGATAATGAATTTTACATCCACTGTTAGCTAAGAGTGCTAGAACAAAGTGGCAGTTGGTAAACTACATTTGGCCATGACAGTTGACATTAGTTGGGACACAGAAGAGTATGAACAGACTAAAATAAATAAAATGGCGTACGCCAAGCCCAAAGAATCCAAGAGGTACTTCAACGCCAAACCTGACGATATATGTTCGAATCCCAACCTGGGGAAAAATATAAGATATGCCCAGTCTAATGGGGTTTAGAATGTTGATGAATACTTGTATTTGAACTTTCCATCTCGTGTAATCCCCACATTTATAAAAAAATAATAATAAACTAAACATTTAGCGAGCTGCAGAAAAAAGTCTTTTGTACTCGTATCGACATTATCTGTACTCCTATTTGTCGGATTTAATTCAAGCTTTATTATTTACATATAAAAGCGAAATGTGAAATTTTATTAGAAAAAAATGAGTATTTCATCTTAAAAATCGTAAAAATTAAAATTTACTATAAAAATAAATCCCAATTTCTAATCGGTCAATTTCGCTGGGAAGCTCCTAAAATATTTTAATCTATCGATAAAAATATTTGTGGTGTTATGTTATGTTACCAAATTAATATCCGCTACAATGAAAAAAATTGCTTGTACTTGCATTTTATATTAATACTTCATACTTGGTCCTATTTTCCTTAAAAAGTAACTTGGTATTTAACTGCTAAGTTAAATACCAACTTACTTTTTTCTTGGAAAAGAAACACACTCACAAACAAATATATTAAATCAATACTTAATAATTGGAACTATTTTCCTTAAAAAGTAACATAGTATTTAACTGCTATGCGCTAAATTTCATGAAAATTGAAAGCTATGGGCTGTAGAGGATTGGCAGAAACACACTCACTAATATATATATATATTTTTCATACTCCTTCTTTCCCCGGTTCGTTCGACTTTCACCGTCCGGCATCCGCTTGCCGGCTGGGAGCAGCCCTGGTTGGCTAACGTGACGTCATAATCAGGGAGAATCGTCATACCTCCTTGACAGGAGGAGTCATTCACTCCAATCAGATGACCTTGGTGTCGTTTCTCTACTGTCAATCCACAGCCAGTAAACATTGGATATATATAATGTCATTCCATTAGAATTCATAAATTTAGAACGGTAATTCATATTTTATAACGAATTTAAAAAAAAAAAAATTATCTATACCTTTTCTCCAAAAACATTATTTACAAAAAAAAAAACATCATTATAAACTTCATTTATGAAATGCCTTTGTCAAAAGGTCAAATGAATATAATNAGAGAAAGAGAGAGAGAGAGAGAGAGAGAGAGAGAGAGAGAGAGAGAGAGAGAGAGTAAAAGAGAGAATGAGGGAGAAGAGAGAGTGAGAAAGAGTGAAAGAGAGAGGGAGGGAGAAGAGAGAGAGAGAGTGAGAGACGGAAGGAGAAGAGAGAGAGAGAGTGAGAGAGAGACGGAGGGAGACGAGAGAGAGAGAGAGAGAGAGAGAGAGAGAGAGAGAGAGAGAGAGAGAGAGAGAGAAAGGATAGAGAGACCTCGGAAAGATCCTCCTTGTCGATTTTTCCATCTTTTCATGTAGATACTACCTTAAAGGGCAAGTAAATTACAAGGTCAATTTAATACAATTATTAAAGATGGAACCATCTGCATTAATATTATAGATACTCATGCAAACCTAGGCGTCAAATAGTCAGTCGCTCTTTCCCTATAGAAGTCTCGGCACGCTTAACTGTGGAGTGGAGTGGGTGTTGGATCAGAAGGGCTAACTACATGACGTCTACATAGCAGTACCTTCTAACGAGCAGATGGGGAAACGTCATCACTCTTAGATGTCTCACCGCTTCAGTTCTGCTCCTACCGCTCTACACTGGAGCTTTCTGCTCAATTCCCAACACCAACTGCACTCAGCTGGTTTCACTCCGAGATTCCCTCCTTGGTGCCATCAGACGACTTTAGTCAAATTCAAACAAATCTTTACCGGTCATCATATTGCAGAATACAAAAATGTGGTTTGCAATAGTGAAACCAAAATCTGATTTTATTCTTCTTTTACCAAGCCGATGGATGACTTAGTTAAGAAATAAAATCGGTCAAGGGAAAGGGTTGGTTTAGAGAAAGATCAAAATTTAAATCTTAATATCCTTTTGTTAGAGTTATGAAAAAATAAATGTATACAGCCAAATAGTGAATTACAAAGTGGAATGTTTTATTATATACATATTTATATTTTTAAAATANTTTATATTTTTAAAATATTAAATAATATATTTAAGAAAGTAATTTCGAGTAACCAAATTCAGTATTTTACTTTTTCATTAAAAGTCCACTAAGGAATCCACTTTTGGTTAAAATCGAATTTGTAAAAAGGCTGTAATTTATAATGATAGTGTCTTCATTACGAAAAAGTTTATAAAACTTTATAGGCGTGATACGTAATTTCCCAACAATTATATTATATATAATTTTTACGAAAAACGCTTATTAAGTAAGAAATAAACCAATGTAACTACTATGGGCAAATTCTTTCCCCACTCTTCCTTCCCTGCCAGTGTATAGCAATGGTTAATGGTCATTTCTTCAAACTTTTATGCTAATGTTCTCCCCGATAGGTGAGCTAAATTTCATCATTTACCATAGTTTATAGCTTACTTTAATGGAATATAAAAATTATACTTAGATTACGCAGCTCCTGCGAGTCAGAAGTTTTATAAGAAGGCTTCAATTTTAAATTATTATTAATACTACTTGTTACAAAAAAAAATACACAAATAAACAAATTTTTATTTCTATAATCACTAAGCTATTTTTAACTGAATTTTAAGATTATAATGAAAGCACATTTAGATAAATCTATAACTATAAATAAATAAAATAAGTAAGTGATCTAATTTTTTATGATATGCTAATTACGACGAGTTTATGTCAATTAAATCCATAGTAGTTACGATTTAAATATGACTTAGATAATCAGATTAGATGATCTAGAAAATTGTTTTGATTCCCGATTGAATACTTTTCATGATATTTGCAGCCAAAAATATCTCGACTAGTAAGATTTTTTTAATTATATCTACATCATATGTTTTATATTTCTTTATTAAAAAGACCATGTCCCCATAGAATCATGCTTTCTTTGAACATAAAAGAGATTATATTAAATATTTCTTATTCAAGGCTATAATATCGAAGAAAAATTAAGTTAGTCAATCAAAAACTACCCAAATTAAGCGAATTCCTCATCCTAGTAATTAATGAAAATTTGCAGAACTTTGCTTGAACTTATTTTGAGGAAACATTGTTTTGGAAGCATATTGTAACGAGAGTATTGTAAAAAAGGGAGTCTAATTGCTTGAAGAAATCAACACAGCTGAACATTCGGTTGAAGCATTAGTATTCGGGGAACCGTCAAGAAAAGAACTCAAGAGAGAAATAAAAGGTATGTCCCCTTGTATAAGAACACTCTCTTATAAATAAGACGTAAAGCGCCCCTTTTTCTGCTGAAGAATGAGGAGAGCTGTTAGCGGGAAACGTCCAGGAATCAGGCTAAGAACAAGCTGTCAAAGCTCCAGTGGCATGCAGAAGAAGGAAGAGGTGCATCCCTTCCATTCCACCACCGGCCAAATAAGCCCTCATGGCGGGATGGGAAGAACCAGCTTCCAGCCTGGACTGATCTGTTCTTTAAATAGCTCAAGGATGGCAGTTGTTCCAGGGAAGGGGCAGTTCTTCATATGATTCTCTGCTTCGCGGTAAAAAGCCGTCCTTACTTGGAAGAAAGTCCTTGTCGAAGAACCCTGAGGATCAATGAACAGCTCAACGACGAGGAGCGACCTAGGAGCGGAAGAGAATATGCCACGAACTGAAAAGTTCAAGGATAAAGACTAAATCCAAACGTTGCTTTTTATGAGTAATTTTAGTTAAATTATAATTTTGCATGGAACAAAAATCAATATGGTTATGAGGTAGGATTGGTCGGAGATGCTGTGAATGAATTATTTGTGGCATGTAATCCCATATTTAATTAACTACAAATAATGCAAGGGGAGCCAGAAAAATCGCCAACGTTTCGGCCTAAATTCAGGCCTTCTTTAGGGCTGAGTAACAAAAAAAACAACAAAAAAAAAACAACATATTAGCAAAAACAGGTCTAAAAAAACAACATAAATAAATAAATTTAATATATTATACTACAATATATGTATATTACTGTTTAGATCCAAATTAATATGATTATATTAATTTTTTTGTCCATTTGAGAATCATATTTAAGTATTTAGTGTAAAACATTCACTGTTCAATATAACCCTTGATAAGGTAACTAAACATAATGTTATTATGTTTAAAAATTCTGGGTAACAATATTCACTCGGCACAAAACTTTGTAAACATTGGGATAAGAGATAACTTAAACCTATGAAAATTTAAAATTGGATGAAATATACAACTGTGCAATAATATTATAAATATTAATATTAAATATTAGTATTCCAGGAGCCCCATATTAATCAAAAGATAACCGAATCCCTAAGAGTTGATTCTTATCAATATATAAAATTATGCGTCGTAATCTATTGATAGCCTTGTGACACTTAACGTTACAGGGAAGATAAAAGTTTGTCCATAAATAAATATGCATACGTATTTATATACAGCGGGTTCTTAAAGTAGTTTTTACAGATCATAACTCTTCATATTTTATGGCAGCTAGCTCCCCATCTTTCCGATAGATCTGTGAGTTCCTATATTTAAAACAAATTATTTCCTTTTAGCAGATTTCCCAATAAAAAAATCAAGCTATACACACTGGTTCCATGAGACTACTTTCCAAAAAATTAAAAGGATCTTCACTAATCCTAATTTGGAGAAGTTTAATATGATCCGTTAAGAATTATATATAATAGTCTGTATATACATTTATTTATCTCTATATGTACACACTCTACCGTCCTTAATATTTTAAAATAATGAAAAGAAATTCAGTATTTAAGCAACTTTTGCAAACCATTGGATGAGTTCGCAATAGTTGAAATCAGTTCTGGGAGGGAAGTTTAACGGGTATTAAAGGTTTTACTTTAACGTTATAAAAAAAACTTTATGGAAGAATATATTTGTTAAAAGTAATTTTATAACATTTATCATCTTCAAAAAAGAAAATAAAAGTGTTGAGCCCTCTAATTTTTAAAATAAGGAAACTTAATTAAATTTAATATTTATGCTTTTCATTGCACAAACTTAAATTAATGAATTGAGTGAGACAAAAATAAAAATCGTATTATCATTGTTATTATTTGAGTTAAAAGAACGAAGTTTAACAAAAAATTATTTCAACGAACCTGGACGAAGTTGTAAAATTATAAGGGATAAAAAACTGTTGAATTTCGCTCGGTAATGCTGAGCGCTTTCGAGACGCAATGTCTGATCTTCAGAGCCCAGGAATCTACAAACAACATACCAAACAGTAAACTTTAAATACTGTTTGGTATGTTGTTTGTAGATTTCTGATCTCTGACGATGAGACATCGAGTCACGAAAGCGCTCAGCTTTAATAAATATCAACATTACCGAGCGACAGTTTTTTTTTTTATCCCTTATTTATAATTTAACAAAGAAGTCCTCGAATGTAACTACGATACACGAGCGCTTCCCCCACTCTTCCTGTCCGGTCAGTCTAGAGACAAGTTCAGTTGTCGTGCCTCAGGGTTTTCTCATCTTCTCGTATTTATATTCATCTCATAGAGCATCATGGGAAATCTGGTTAGATTAAGCAGCCCATGCGGGATGAACTTATGAAAGCCAGGGTAAAATTTTCTGCAGGTTGCTCATTTTTCCCTCTAATCTTTCCCCAAGAGAGTATCTTATGGTTTTCTTCAGAATGCAACCGCCGCTCTCTTGGTCGCCTCATATTTTTGTAGGGGAAAATTAGGACTTGAAATATTTATTTAATCTGTCTTTGATAGCTTTTATACAGTCGTCTGCACTTCTCTGGGTTTACGTTAACTCCTGAGCTAATTCTTCATGTTTTATCACCTCTTCCCGGTGTTTGCAAACAGCGACATCCCCCAGTTCGAGGGTTTAGGACCCTCTGGAAGCTGTGACATGCAATACCATACTTTTCTACAGTCCAAAATGGCCCACTGGACTCTTCTAAGCATTTCACTGAAGTATATTTGAGCCATTCTACCACGATTAAGAAAATATCGATCTGCTGGAGAAACATCGTGCTAAACACAACCAGATTTGTTTGACGCGGAAAGGCTAACTCGCCAGCTTATTTCTCTTCGATCGCAGGGCAAAAATGAGGTTCCTTCAAATATCTACGTTAAGTCTCTTAATAAGATTTTTGTATCATTTTTTAGGATTTAGACGTAGACAATTTCTAACTGCTTGTAGAAGTTGTCCTTGGTTAGCTTTTCTCTTACTTCTTTGGATGCGTTAATGTTAAGCATCGAACCAACGAATTGTGATCCTTAGGAACGAATTTCTCTTCTATTGATTTCTTCCATTATAGAAAATGGTGCACATGACGATGCTTACCATTTACAGGCCTTTTTATTATCTTTTTAATTTTTTCTTAATTGTTTTGTGCGGTTTATAGCTAACAAAAGCTCCGAACATTCCATAGGTTCCAAAGTTGGAGCTCTCAACATAAAGTCGGGGTCGTCACAGTTTACAGAGCATCAGTTTCGAAGCTAATTTTTTTGTAACTCACAATACCTAACCCACTTTATCTAGGGAAACCTAGCATGATTTTCCAAAGGAGTTTACTGGAAAGGTTTTCTCTCAGAAAGATGTAGGAATCAGCCCCATCTTAGTACACAAACACCGTGACTAGCGGTAGGACTTTGGTACACTAGCGCATCCTAATCAGTACTTTGGAATTAATACTTTAGTCACACTTGACATATAGGGTCTTTTTTATACTAATTATTCAATCTAAACACTCATTACTTGGAAGAAAGTCCTTGTCGAAGAACCCTGAGGATCAATGAACAGCTCAACGACGAGGAGCGACCTAGGAGCGGAAGAGAATATGCCACGAACTGAAAAGTTCAAGGATAAAGACTAAATCCAAACGTTGCTTTTTATGAGTAATTTTAGTTAAATNAGTAAATACGATACTGGAGATTAAACGGATATTTAACCTATAATAAGTCAAAATCCTGCTCCGTTTCATTAAGTTGAGGGCTAGTCAGTGGGCAATAAGTCCATATATTCAATATAAAAAGCTAAATTAAATATAGGATTAATAAATTTGTATAAGGAACAGAGAGTGAAACATCCTTTCTTGTTTCAGAAGTAGTTAGTAGTAGTGTTGAAGTCATAATTTGAATGTAACTCAATAACTTTTCATAATAAATATCTCAGAGTGAACAATATATTAAGATGGATAAAAAGCGTATATAAAATTTATAAACGAAATAAGAAGATTGAATCGCTAATTAACCATTGAGAGCCTTTAGATAACTCCTGGACTATCACTGCTGGAAATTGATTTATTTTGCTACATTTATACATCATTGCAACTATAAATTCGGAATTGCTCTACTGCTTAATGACTTTACTAATTAGGGCTTTTGACAAACATGTAGCACTAAAAAGGAATTATCACTAAGGTGTTTAATTTATTTCATTATTCAATTTATTTCATTCTATTGCAAGTTTTATGAGGAGCAAGATTTATGTTATCGTAATTAGTAAGGTATTGATTATGAGATTGATTTACAGTTGTATTTACGACTTCATGCCATTAGGTCAAATAAAAATGAACTTGGGAATGCGACCAGTCTCTACTGTGATTGACATTTGTAGGGTATAGTCCACCTTCAGGCTTCAAAATTAAAAAAACATGTTCAGAGAATGAATATAAATTTTCCAAGTTGTTCAAGTCAAAATAGACTTCTTTATTAATACGAATTTTGTTTTATTATTATAGCTTTTAAATGTTATTGAGGAACCAAATACCCTATTTACATTTTTACTAAACAACGTGTTATTATGTGTGAGTGTTTGTGTTTGTGTAGAGCGTTAAAAATGTTTTATAAAAACATTTTTATTTTAATCAGCTTGTTAATTTCATATAAACTACATTTAAAAATTACTATTACACACACACACCATGTGGTGTATGTATAGCTATTAACCAACAGGAAGAGGTGGGTTTAGATGCTGCAAATTTAGGTTAGATTAAAATAGTTTTGGCACTTAAGGGGTTGCATTATTTTAGTGACTGTGTGTAACTAACATACTAAAGTCACGTGTTACTAGAATATAGTGACATTTCAAAGCCATATTTATAAAAATCATATATAAAACAAATAAGATTTTAGAAGTTACAGTTATATAACAAAAAGTTAAGAATTTAGACTGGGGATATAACTTTACAAAAAAAAATTGACTAAAGCTCTAGAAGCTATAATTTCTTATTTCTGCAACAATAAGTTAAGTGTAACATTTCAAATAAGTCGTGAGAGGGACGTTAATGAAATATTACGTCTATTTTATTTCAATGTTTCTATATTAAACAAAATGATGTTATAAACACACATAGCAACAGACAATAATAGCTCAGCTTATATCAAATAGCTGACAAAAACGATCTAGTGACCATAATTTTTATTTAATCGCAGCACAGCTTGGAGTGAACTATTAAAATATTTATACAAAATGTATTTCTTCAGGTAAGAAAAGCGTTTTATTAGAAGTAAGTAGAAATACTTTTCCACAATAAACAATGTAGACATTATAAAAGTAACATTGGTAGGTTAAGAGTGAGATTGTTATTAAATAACAGTTCCATGATTTTAGTGATTTTCTGTTTCTACAAGGAAAAACGTTTTAATTTTTCTTCAACTAATACAATCACTTTTTTACTGTACCAAATATAATTTTATACGTCTAACAACTTGTTTCAGGATTTAAACTTTCGTGTATAACATAACTGAAATTGAAATTGTTATCAATTTGAATATATTTACCGTTTCTTCTTCCGGGTTGGACCGTGTCAAATTGTTGTTATTTGCCGAGCTTTATTTGTTTTTTTATCAGTTGTTACAGCCCTGAAGAAGCCATCACATGATGTGCGAAAGCTCGGCAAATAACAACAATTTGACACGGTCCAACCCGGAAGAAGAAACGGTAAATACATCTGACGACCGTCGAAGCCTACGTGAACATTTGAATATATTGTTAATCGGTAGATCAGCTTGCTTACAATATTTTCTGGTTTGGCATAAACAATGTATTCAAAGTTTATTCAAGTTTGTGGGTTATTCTTAATAAAAACAAAACCTTCTTGTCTATCTTGTCTGTCTTAATGATTTATTAAATATACTCTCCCTCTCTCCATTTATATAGTGTATTTTTACATTATGACTCAAATCAAATGGCCACATTTGAAATATCTTGAGAAAAAAAAAAGAAGAAGCTTTTTTGCGAATAAACACAAGAAAAAGAGTGTTAGGGCTTGTAGAGTATTACCTAAAGTAGCCAGTAAGAGACTAGCCCTCCAAGGGCAGATAATGGTTCGAGTGTCTTCTTGAGATCGTTTCCAGGCTCGGGGAGTGCATATGGAAGATCTCTATCCGATTATCATCCTAACAGCAAGTGATTTCTCCTTCCGAGCCTCGGTTCAGTCTAAGATAACTTTTTGCATACGAGGGTTGGCCATATTTACGGCGCCAGAGAGAGACGTATGCCCTGATAAGATCACGGATAAGGCGCCGTAGATGAGATAAGGCGGGAAGGGGCGGGTTTTAGCTAATAATTGGTAACGGAATGAGAGGCTGGACCGGATTTGCCTAACGGACCTGCAGGGACGTCTCCCAGTTCACCCAGTTTCTTAAGGTCTGGTCTGGACGATAGGACTTCAACCGTTCAAAAACAAGAAGTCGTAGATTAGTTGCGGAAGAAGAGTTTGTTTGAAAAAGAGAAGAAGAAGAGTTTGTTCTACTTTCTGAGAAGTTTTATCATTTTTGAAATAACCCAGAAAGGAATATAAATAACTTATTTTTTTTAAACAGCTCAAAAATCTCAATTTAATTCCGCCAATAAGTACGATTGTGTCTCTATATCAAATTATGACATTTTTAAGATTTTACAACCAAATTTTCCCCAGAGTGTTCCACGGCAGTCTGCTAGTTAAGTTGATAGACTCCTGAGCCGAAGGTCCCAGGTTCAATACTCGCAGTGCATAAGAAATTTTTTTCTTTCTGTGTTTCTGTTTGCAGAGACCCAGAGGATTCGTAGCATGTGCTCCTAAAGAACACTCAGCTCTAATTGGGCAGCATTCTTCATTGAATGGGAATTATTAGGCCGCTAGAATGGTGTGCTTGGCCGTTTGCCATCACTAGTGCGCCGGGATGAATAAAAAAAATACATCCATAACAAGTATTTCCCCCCTGGGCCAATATGGCCAATTCCGGGACTAGTAATTTTTTTATTTTTTTCCAATAGGTAGTATAAATTTCACTTTCAAAAGGTATTATATTACATATAGTAGTATGCGCATACAAAAAAAATCAAACTTCTTCTCTTTTTAAAATTTTCGATATTTATTGTTTATTTCAGGTCATTAAATTTACCAAGTCCAAATTAATTTTTGAATGCAGCTTATTCTAATCATGAGGATATTCCATCCATATTTATTAGGCAATGATCTAGACTTATTAATATTGATATATTTTAAATAAATAAAATTAGGTGTTTAGAACTTCTTAAAAAGATCATGGCAGGGTATACTTAGAAAGTTGAAAACAAAAGTGAATTACGGCTGAAAGAATGTTTGTGTTGAAATCAGTTGAGATAGTGCGGGGTAATGTGACGCTCGAGTAATTAAATATTGCATGAATATGTGCAATTATGGGGAAATTATGCAGTTATCTCTAGATAGCTAGTTGTAGAAGTGGTGCATTAAGTGCAGAAAAAAAATAAATGCACCAAAACAGTTCTCTCAAGCTTATTCTTAATGGAAAGTTTATTTACTAAATTGTAAATAACGGGCAGAATTTTCATTAAACACACTTCGCTTTTCATACTTTTTGTTGTACCTTTAAGGGGGGGTTTAATATAAGTTTTATGCAGAAGTCTTCATGGGCCTAAGCCTATGTAATATTACCATAAATAATAAACTAGACTGTTCCCAAGTGTGATACCCTGTAATACTACAAGAATACGCGAAACTCGCAACAAAAATTCAATTTATTCTAAGGAGAAAAAAAAATCTAGCTTGTCCACCATACAAATAGAGAGCATTGAATAAATCAATAAAACACGTAGACTTTAAAAAAAAAAAAAAAAAATCTAACATATTAAAAAGAAAAGGTTAAATAAGAATAAAGGGTAGGAGGTAGGCGCCACTTGCTGGCATCAGACATTCATAAAACTGGGCAGTGAAAGTGGTCTGTGAGGCAGGCGTGGGTGCTGTGACGGGAGTCTGGAATTAACTCTTTCATTGTGGGTAGGCACAGATNGACTCCTTGACATTATTCAACAATTACAGTTGCATAAGCACTTAACAGGCATTAAGTGTTTTAAATGATAGCGCCAATACGTTCTTATTTATTGGTAAATACATGTAGCTCAAATTCAAGAAGGCATCACTCATAAATGTCAGTACTCAATTATTTACGTGTTTTCCAGGTGAGAAAAGATAATCTCCTCTTGTTTGTACAATTAAATCTCATTGTCTAATGTACAGTTTGCTAATCTCCTACTCAGAAAGTTTTAAAAATTGTACTATAAAGGATTCATTGATCCTCAATTCCACTTATGTTATGTTGTGTTTTAGGTAACGTATAAAGGGTTCATAAAAATTATAATAAGTGTTTATTTGCACTCTAAATTTCAACAGTGTTTTGTATTGAATCCTTAATAAATTTTAACTGGTGTCAATAAAAGTTAGTCTTTGCCATATTAATGCACCTTACAGTTATATGTTCGATACTATATCTATATGTTTAGTTTATTTTCTTAAAATAAATGAACTATAGTAATTGACTTGAAAAATGAAAGTAACTATATTTATAGCAGATTTTTTTTGTTGGGGTTCGGTCAAGGTTGGTCTAAAAAAAATTCAATTTAAAAAAAGTGTATTTTTTTAATTATTTGTCAACGTTTCAGCTTACATAATAAGCCATCTTCAGTGCTATCAAGAAGGCAGTGCAATCAGGGACGTCGTATCACCAGGATCTAATATTCATCACTATACTTATAGTTTTTCTCAGGTTGGAAAGAGGAAAAAAATGATATCGGAGTGCATTCGTATGACGCAGCGGCAGCCTTGAGTTTTGTACCTCTGGGTCGTTTATAGTAATGTCTTGAAGTGAGTCAGTTTGTTTTCACATGTGAGATGTGAACGACTGCCCTTGACACAATGATAAGGGAATATCTGGCTGTTTCTAGGCTGGTCAAATTATGTAACTCGGGTCGTTATCTTTCCACAAATTCAAGGTGACTTCCTTGGGAAGCTAAACGGGGTCCCACCCCTTGGTCAGTACCCGCTTATTTCACTAGTCAACCCCAATTAACGGCTTTAATTGATAAATTGCTTAGAGAAGTATAAAGCCATATATTTCATATTATGTTTATGTGAGCATCAGGGTAGCTCCGTTAGGATCCTTTCGGGTCTCGCTAACCTGGCATTGCGGGTTCAAATCCCACCTCGGGTTATATCTATTGATGATCTATATTCCTGGGCCATGGATGATTATAATGGGGTAGCAAACCTTAGGTAACCCCCCCCCATGACCCCAAGTGGAAGAAAGGAAGATCGACACTTAAAAAATAAAAGGCTAAAAGGAAATTTGTGAGAAAACCGAATCTTATTAAAAATTGTTTTAAGCTCAGTGGCAATAATTTTATCGAAGAATAAATTTGGTGCTTGTGTGTAAGTTAGGGGAAGGGGTGTGTGAATGCCATAATTGAACATATGGTAGCAAAAATAAAAATGAGAAAGACATTTTGGAGGAAACCTTTAATCTAATTAGTAGATAATTTTGTTGGGGTTCGGTCAAAGTTGATCCGAAAAAATACAATTTTAAAGAATACACATTTTTTTTTAAGTGTATTTTTTTTAATCAACCTTGACCGAACCCCAACAAAAATTCTCTTATAATACTGCGGTAAAAAACTACATTCGAAAGGAGAGTTTTTTTGACCGTAGATATTATTCTTGGATGATTTTAGTTGGGGTTCGGTCAAGGTTGGTCTAAAAAAAATTCAATTTAAAAAAAGTGTATTTTTTTAATTATTTGTAAGAAATATTACGATAATTTAACAAAGAAGTCCTCGAATGTAACTACGATACACGAGCGCTTCCCCCACTCTTCCTGTCCGGTCAGTCTAGAGACAAGTTCAGTTGTCGTGCCTCAGGGTTTTCTCATCTTCTCGTATTTATATTCATCTCATAGAGCATCATGGGAAATCTGGTTAGATTAAGCAGCCCATGCGGGATGAACTTATGAAAGCCAGGGTAAAATTTTCTGCAGGTTGCTCATTTTTCCCTCTAATCTTTCCCCAAGAGAGTATCTTATGGTTTTCTTCAGAATGCAACCGCCGCTCTCTTGGTCGCCTCATATTTTTGTAGGGGAAAATTAGGACTTGAAATATTTATTTAATCTGTCTTTGATAGCTTTTATACAGTCGTCTGCACTTCTCTGGGTTTACGTTAACTCCTGAGCTAATTCTTCATGTTTTATCACCTCTTCCCGGTGTTTGCAAACAGCGACATCCCCCAGTTCGAGGGTTTAGGACCCTCTGGAAGCTGTGACATGCAATACCATACTTTTCTACAGTCCAAAATGGCCCACTGGACTCTTCTAAGCATTTCACTGAAGTATATTTGAGCCATTCTACCACGATTAAGAAAATATCGATCTGCTGGAGAAACATCGTGCTAAACACAACCAGATTTGTTTGACGCGGAAAGGCTAACTCGCCAGCTTATTTCTCTTCGATCGCAGGGCAAAAATGAGGTTCCTTCAAATATCTACGTTAAGTCTCTTAATAAGATTTTTGTATCATTTTTTAGGATTTAGACGTAGACAATTTCTAACTGCTTGTAGAAGTTGTCCTTGGTTAGCTTTTCTCTTACTTCTTTGGATGCGTTAATGTTAAGCATCGAACCAACGAATTGTGATCCTTAGGAACGAATTTCTCTTCTATTGATTTCTTCCATTATAGAAAATGGTGCACATGACGATGCTTACCATTTACAGGCCTTTTTATTATCTTTTTAATTTTTTCTTAATTGTTTTGTGCGGTTTATAGCTAACAAAAGCTCCGAACATTCCATAGGTTCCAAAGTTGGAGCTCTCAACATAAAGTCGGGGTCGTCACAGTTTACAGAGCATCAGTTTCGAAGCTAATTTTTTTGTAACTCACAATACCTAACCCACTTTATCTAGGGAAACCTAGCATGATTTTCCAAAGGAGTTTACTGGAAAGGTTTTCTCTCAGAAAGATGTAGGAATCAGCCCCATCTTAGTACACAAACACCGTGACTAGCGGTAGGACTTTGGTACACTAGCGCATCCTAATCAGTACTTTGGAATTAATACTTTAGTCACACTTGACATATAGGGTCTTTTTTATACTAATTATTCAATCTAAACACTCAACCAAGTAGTATATATATATATGNTCGGCTTACATTATAAGCCATCTTCAGGGCTATCATCAAGATGAGAGAGGACGTCCTGTCCCTAAGTTCACATTTCCCAGTCATGAAAATGTGAACTTAGGGACAGGACGTCCTCTCTCTTCATGATAGACAGCCCTGAAGATGGCTTACAAAGTAAGCCGAAACGTTGGTAGATAATCTTTCTAAAAAAAATACACTTTTTTTAATTTGTATTTTTTTTGCATTTACCTTTACCGAACCCCAACTAAAATCATCTAAGAACCCTACATTCGAGCTTCACCCTAGTTGTTTCCTCAATTTCACATATGTATGTACATGTATTGAGAGTACTCCTTCTGGGCCAAGCATGCCCACCTACCTGGGGCTTCTCCGTCGTAGGAGAAGGAAGGTATGAGGATCGTCTGAGCGTCAACAATGACGATGCTTTCCGAGGAGACGCCGTGCACTCCGGAGAGCGAGCCGATCTTCTGGGGTTTCGGATAGTCCAGGCCTCTCGGGATTTGTACGTCACCGAAGTTCACCTGGAGTAAAACAGTTGAATAATTGTATGGGAAAATAAATGAATAAATATATTCCTAACATTTATTAGAGGAATGGGCGGCACAACTTTCTAAACAAATATAGAACAAAGTCAATAAAACAATTCTTAAAAGTCATGCAGTAACAAAGGAACAAATTTTGTTTTTTTATAGTATTTTAAAGTATGATTAAGTAATAATAATCTTATCGATGGTTTACTTTCATTTGTAAATTTGATTTTCATTGTTAAGTAATTTTTATTTAAAGGCTTATCATGAGAATACAAGCATAATTTGAAATACCTATGATTATAGAACAAGTATTAAGTTTGAATGCATATTATTATGAAGTTAATTAAATTTTTAATAATGAAAATAATAAATAAAATACTTAAAATTGGTTGAGATACTTTTAATAATAATAATAAATGTAATCGTTATACGCTAACTTAATCATTTAAGAACTTTGATTTAAAAAAACCAACGTTTTTTCCAGATCTCTAGTAATTGCTGTCCTCTATTTTTTCAGCAATGAGTGAGGTGTATTATAGCTGTATGATTTTGGAGGGTTATAATACTTTATATATGAGCTATTTTTATTTTTTCACATTTATTATACTTTGGTGTTTGATTGAATATGTCCTATTTCCAATCACTAGAGCTCCATACATTGAAGAAAAGATAATCAGGAATTCGGTCTCGGTAGTTAA
Source organism: Oncopeltus fasciatus (assembly GCA_000696205.2). Taxonomy (NCBI): domain Eukaryota; kingdom Metazoa; phylum Arthropoda; class Insecta; order Hemiptera; family Lygaeidae; genus Oncopeltus; species Oncopeltus fasciatus. Next base: position 415,840 of record KZ806879.1, read on the forward strand.
AGAATTGAAATCTAATTTGTAACCAAAAAAGTCTGTATTATAGTTAACATTTTGGCCTATGGTAAATTTCAGATCTTCTTCAGTCATGATTTAGTTGCTCTTCTTACCTCTCCCCTCATCACTCCCATGCCCTGAAGAATGCCTTATACGTTGGCAATGATAATAAATTTTTTGTTTATAAATTAGTTTTAATTTATTCAAATCCCAAGACCGAAACCCCGACCAATACTTCATCATAATTTTCTTTTATTATCAAATATTAATAATAATATTATTTAAAATTCCATTATACTAATAAAGTAAATAAGCACCTCAACCTTGACATTATTCAACAATTACAGTTGCATAAGCACTTAACAGGCATTAAGTGTTTTAAATGATAGCGCCAATACGTTCTTATTTATTGGTAAATACATGTAGCTCAAATTCAAGAAGGCATCACTCATAAATGTCAGTACTCAATTATTTACGTGTTTTCCAGGTGAGAAAAGATAATCTCCTCTTGTTTGTACAATTAAATCTCATTGTCTAATGTACAGTTTGCTAATCTCCTACTCAGAAAGTTTTAAAAATTGTACTATAAAGGATTCATTGATCCTCAATTCCACTTATGTTATGTTGTGTTTTAGGTAACGTATAAAGGGTTCATAAAAATTATAATAAGTGTTTATTTGCACTCTAAATTTCAACAGTGTTTTGTATTGAATCCTTAATAAATTTTAACTGGTGTCAATAAAAGTTAGTCTTTGCCATATTAATGCACCTTACAGTTATATGTTCGATACTATATCTATATGTTTAGTTTATTTTCTTAAAATAAATGAACTATAGTAATTGACTTGAAAAATGAAAGTAACTATATTTATAGCAGATTTTTTTTGTTGGGGTTCGGTCAAGGTTGGTCTAAAAAAAATTCAATTTAAAAAAAGTGTATTTTTTTAATTATTTGTCAACGTTTCAGCTTACATAATAAGCCATCTTCAGTGCTATCAAGAAGGCAGTGCAATCAGGGACGTCGTATCACCAGGATCTAATATTCATCACTATACTTATAGTTTTTCTCAGGTTGGAAAGAGGAAAAAAATGATATCGGAGTGCATTCGTATGACGCAGCGGCAGCCTTGAGTTTTGTACCTCTGGGTCGTTTATAGTAATGTCTTGAAGTGAGTCAGTTTGTTTTCACATGTGAGATGTGAACGCCTGTATAACATTTTATACAAAGAGAACGAGTTTGTTGAATTCTTGTCTCTTGAGTTTACAGACTTTCAGTAATAATAGTTTTCGAATTTTAATTTTAGGAGCTTTTATACTGGACTAAATTGACTGCAAAATCATACTTAAAATATAACGCTTCTTTAAAATATTTTATAAATAAATTTACTTTATAAATAACTTTATGATTATATAAAGTAGTAAATACTTACTGCAAACTCTTCACACCACACAGAGAACCATCGGATGCTGTTGAGTGTCTTGCCTTCAGGTAATGTTAGCGTTATGTGCTTTTTATTGTACTTCTTCAAAACCCCATTCCTGAAATTACACAAAGAATTGATACAATCAGACCTTACAGGATATGGCAAGCAGATTGGTAAAAAAAAAGGATGATCAAATGAATCTTGAACTTATCGGCTTTTTTATAAATTAAAAAAAGATTTAAAATTTGCTAGAGGTTCTAGAGCAGGCCTCGAACAGGCCCTGATTGGGAAGTGGTAGCCATCCCATTGCCATTGTTGCTTTGAGAAGGGGATCTGCCAATAGAAAGCCTCTCTCTCCCTTCTAAATGTCAAAAACAACAACTAATTAACCGAAAAAATTGTAATTCCACATTCATACAGTTATGTAAGAAGTTTAAAAAAAAAACAAGTGTTTCTGAACTATATTGTCAATACCAGTGGGTGGAAGAACTGTAGTGTCTGTCTCTTTAATCATCAGTAACTCACCTGATAAATACAATTTTAGGTTTTATTTTGTTGCCTGTGTCATTTATTAAACTCTACAGGGTAAAGCCAAAACAAACTGTGATCTTTATTTTTAAAAATAAATAGGATACGATGCTTTCTCTTGTTTCCTTTTATTTGAACAATAACCACAACAAATTGAATTTGCTTATAATATCTGATTTGATATTTGCAAAAAATTAAATTAAAAAAAAGTCAACTCTTTATTTAAGTTATTATTATATAATGTTCAATATTTATATTAAAAAAAGGTTTGAATTTTTATTAAATACCATTAAATAAATTTCTTAACATCTCTATTCATGGAGGAAATACGGATTAAAATTCTCGGACCATCGTTTGGATCCATAAGAACCTTTGGAGGAAGTCCAAATTTTAAATTTATTACTTTCGAACGCTCCAATAATTCCACATTTGCACATAGTCATACTTTCAAATAAATGAACATTTAAGAGTTGCTTTCGAAAACATGTTTGCAAGTATTTCTTTTTGAAAGACCCTCAAATATCTCTTTAGGAATAAACGCTATTTCTCACGTGTTGCCCATTTGGGCGAGAACAAACGATTTCCCTCTGTGACAAGAATTGTATTAACTGGTCATGTAACTTTAAATATTTTTCACTTGAATTAAGAAACTAATGAACTTCAAGGTTTTACTGAATTACAATTAAAAAAAAAAATTTAAATAAGTTCGGCTGGCTTGCCAAAAATTAGAGATTTATTCAAGGTCTGAGAAGTTTAAAGATTTAATATGTTTTTCAAACGATTAAGAAATATGTTATAATAAATAAACAATGGGTTCTTATTTCTACAAAAAAGAACTTTTAACCTTTATAAAAATGGTTTCTCAAGAAAATAGGATTAATGGAAACCTTCCTATTTTGCATATAACGTTAAAAATTTGCAGGCATTTATATATTAAGCTACATTTTTGGTTTTCAACATCATATACGACTTTTTATGATCATATTTCATTGTGAGATTTAAGATATTAATTTTAGTATTACATATTGCTATTAAGGAATATTGTCAAAATTTAAAATTACATTTAACAGATTAGAGCTCTTGATCAAATAAATTAGCAAGTCCATAGGATGTATATTGAGTTTTGATGGAATATAGCTGTTGGTATTATTTTATCATCCCGATGACAGATTTGTTTAGTTCTTCTGAACAATTTCTGCGATCCTACCTTTTGGAAAATAAAAGATATAGTGACAAATGTTCGATCCCATATTTCGTCCGTATAAATATAAAAAGCCATTAAAGAGCTCATCAGAAAATGTTAAAAACGGAAGCTGAAATACCGAGTTCGGGAAATTTATTATTGAGAGCGCTTTTGTGTGTGTGTGTGTTTGTGTACGTCTGCGATATGGTGGCTAGCTTGCGTGACTCACATACTGAAGGTACTGTGTGCTTATCTTTTGGTTTCCCCAGTCCTTTTTAAGAACTATTAGTAATAAATTTGCTTACCAGGGTCCACTAAAAGTCTAAGGGAGAACTGTCGTTGTCCGAGGTATGAAAAAGAAAGACGACCCCACGTCCGTCAATAAAAATTGAGTAACTCACGTAAAGTTGTCAAACGCCTACAGAAAATCAAAGGTCCTTTGAGGTTAGTGGGGGTTAGGAGCAGGACTGATATTAATTTACTCTGGAAGAACTACCCAAATGTGTAATCGAATGTGTGTATAAGTGTGCGTAACACATGCACAGATCTTTAACATCTATAAAGCTAACAATATATTTTACTTGTGAGTGTATGTATTTCCATAACTGTATTTTATTTTAATTTAATACGAATGATTTGTATAAAGCGCTTTCTTTTGGTGTATTCATTTTTGGCATATACCTGAATACAATAATGGGCTTCTGATATCACGTTTGTGTCAACAGTTTGATGTTAGAAAACTAGTATTGACAGTATTGGGCATTAGTGAGTCCAAGAATTGATATTTAGAGATTATTTTTATGAATATTTTTTTTTGTTATGGTATTTAATCCCACGTAAATCAGACTGGTCCCTGAAGCATAATTGGTAAATGCACCGGCCCGGATAGCAGGAGATCCAGGTTCGAGTCCTGGCTGGGACAGTTAGATTTTTTATTCTGTTCCCTTGCACTAAAAATTTGTACATTTTAGAGATTTTTTTGTCACTTTACAAATTCCGAACTTGACATTTATATTTTTGGGACTACTAAACAGAATTTAAGTTTAAAAAAATTATATCTGTATTAATAGCTGACATATTGACAGGAACTGTTATGCATTAAGCATTTGTTAATGCATGAACAAATATCCTTGGGTTTTCTGTTAGAGGCCTTGTTTGCAGCAAGAGAATCCCTCTCCAAGTGATGACATGAAATGGGCCCCATGTACAAAGTAGAGATGCAATCTTAGCAGACAATGCCTCGTTCCCAGAATTACATATTGTCTACATATTGTCTTTCCCCTCTCTATGGCACCTCTTCTCTTCCTCTCTATTGTATCTGCATTCCTCATCACTTTCGTCCCTTTCTTACCCATTCCACTCACTCTCCTCTACCGAGGGTTGGACATCGAACCTTCTTCTTTTGAATGATATCTTATTTGGACAGTTCCCTTGAAGTGAAGAAGTTGCGTTCCTCAGTCGTTCCATAGATTTGAGTCCTATTCAATTCTTGAGTAACTTCGGAATGAGAAATTACTACTCTCAAGTTCTGCCTCTGTCGGTTACCGTCACAGTTCAGTCACTAACTGTATAGGAACACAGATTCCATGCTGGGACCAGAAGAAATCAACATTATTATTTTCTCTGTCTACGCTTGTGTGAAGAAAATTAATCCTGATAAGTAGTATAACAATATACTGTGTGTATTTATCATGAAATTATTAAAAATGAACAAAAAGAATAATTGAAAATCCCCAAATCTCGCGATAATTATTATTTGCATTAGGCAAAACATAAACTGTGATATGTGCAGAATGCTATTATACATTATTTATTGCATATAGTACTTATTAAAATCTCTATTACGTGCACAGTTATTAATTTAGTACTGTGTATTAAATGTTCACGTAGGCTTCGACGGTCGTCAGATGTATTTACCGTTTCTTCTTCCGGGTTGGACCGTGTCAAATCATTCTCTTTTCAGGCCTGAAGAAGCCATCACATGATGTGCGAAAGCTCGGCAAATAACAACAATTTGACACGGTCCAACCCGGAAGAAGAAACGGTAAATACATTGTGTATTAAAGTTTTGGGTGCAGTTGCCTAAAGAAAATATCCTACTTTTTCCAGCTTCCAGTATAATGTTAATAAATAACTAGAGTTATAAAACCTCGAAAATTGAACTAGATCTATAAAAAAGTTCTATCTGTTGCTAAGCCAGTTTTAAGTAAAATGTTACTAATATAAATATCATTTTAATAATGCAATATCAAATAAGATTTATGATTTACTAAATAATTTTAATAAAGTAATTGTTTGTTATTTATTCAATACACTTAACATTTAATTATTTTGATAAAAATGTACTGGGTATACCCTTAATTTTTGTACTACATAATCCATTTATTTCAATTTCTTAAAATTAATAAACAAATTTCTATAAATTAAATTTAATTGGCCCGATCTATCTGGCCCATATCAATTATTTATACTCGCTTATCTTCATTATAAAGCAAAAGTAATCAAACGATAGGTGCTGCTCATTCTGCATTGGAAATCGGGTAGGTGGCGGTATCTAGCGGGTTCTCCCAGAATCTTTGCAACGTTCACTTTATTCGGGAATATACCATCGTTGGGGTTGCGGTGTGCTGAATTTTGAATAATTAACATAAGAGATATCTCTCTAATAAGCACATTAAATTTTAAATTTCAACTAAAGAAATAAATAGTTTTAGTAATTTTAAAAATAAATAAATCATAAAACAAAAATGTCATGAATACATAAACCATAGATGATGTATAATATGTTTTCTGCAATTGTTTAATGGCAATAAATAATTCTGAATAGCATGAATATAATAATAATAATTTTACTAGAAGATTGAGAAACATTTATTCAAGTACACATTTGATTATTCGTCAAATAGGGAAAGCAGGGCGTTGTATTTAAAAACCAAAAATAATAAAACCATATAAATTAAGAATAAATTAAATATACTAATAGAAAAGTATAAGTCACAAGGCCCAAAAGTATAAAATTATCTATTTATAACATACAATTTTAAAATATATAAACATAGCATTAGTTTTTGCAAATAATGGCTTCAAAAAGTAGAGAACTCTAATGGCCATTTTTCTGAAGAACATATTTCTTCAAATACAATTAGAAATATATTTAAATTTAACATACAAGTGCGCTCGCTCAAACACACATATATTTCCGAAAGTTTGTTTCTCATATTTTTTAAAACGCACATAAACGTGTGTTTCTAGTAATAATCGATAAATTAATATTGCTATACAAATTCCTCATAGACTTATTTTAAATATTAACTGCACAACAAAAACAACGAGTTTGGGTTTATAGTTGTAAAATAGTGCAGTTTAGAAAAATACAACTTTCATTTTTATGGAATGAAAGATAACCCAAAAGCAAAGACCAACATTTACCTAAGGTTACTGTTAAACTGTTTATTATAAACTTCTACGACATCATTAGGCTATAATATAAAAGAAGAAATTATATCATGCCTATTATACTAATAAGCATCACCTTAAGTAATGATTTCACAATTAAAATATGTTTGTTTTTTTCAATTTATAAAATTTTGCTTACATGGTTTCATTATAAAATTTCATAATCATGAATTTTGTTCTAGGTGAACTATCAATCCGAATTGCAAGGCTTTACCCCCTCTGAATATTTAATATCAAAACATCCCCATATGATGTCTGCCTATATTATGTATGTTAGTAGCATGCCAGGTTTCACATGTTCAGAAGTTATTATGGAAAATCCACGAAGAAGAACATTCAGAAGAGATTATTTGAGTTAAGAAAGCCGGACCTTAATTCAATATAAATTTTAGGGTGCAACTTTCAATTCTTTCAACCGCGAAAAAAATATTGCAATATACTGGATTGCAAGAAGAGTGTAAAACTTACGGGAAATAAATTGGAAGTGTTGTACACAATTAGGCACAAAAAATATTCTTTAAGCTAATTATTGCTTGTATCGCAATCACAAAAATATTATACTTCTTAATTAATATTTATATTCATTTTATAACACAGTAAACCTATTTTATTATGATTTTTTTTATTAACGCTGAATACTCAAAATAACTTAAACAATAAATATCAACTTATTTATTCGTTTGAGTTTCTTTCATAGATGGCTTATAGAAATTAATATGTTATTACACCATAGTTAATGTCAAATCACACAGTCTATAACAAGCGTATGAAAATTAAAGATTACGCCATATATATATATTTATGCATTAAGCATTTGTTAATGCATGAANTAACAAATGCTTAATGCATAAATATATATATATGGCGTAATCTTTAATTTTCATACGCTTGTTATAGACTGTGTGGTTTGACATTAACTATGGTGTAATAACATATTAATTTCTATAGTTGTGAAATAGCATAAGCAATAGATGTCAAAATATATGGAAACGATTAAGAATTTTTAAGCAATGAAAGCAAGGGAATAGAATAAAAAATCTATCTGGTTCAGCCAGGTCTCGAACCTGGATCTCCTGCCATCCGGGCAAGCGCGTTAAAATAATTGACCTGTTAACGCACCGGCCCGGATAGCAGTAGATCCAGGTTCGAGCCCTAGCTGAGACAGATTTTTTTATTCTATGCCCTTGCTTTCATAGTTTAAAATTAACGTGGGATTATATACTACAACAAAAACAATATTTATAAAATAAGAATGTTTCTATAATTGTTTAGTTTACTCTAGTCACAGTGAATTATTGTTTTTAGTGACATTTTTCTCATTTTAACGTCTGTCTAAAACAGTCCAAAATGATTTCCAATTTGGCTATAATAAATAAATAAATAAAATATACTCAATTCATAAAACAGCTATCGTTTAGCTGTGATGACCTGCAAAGCAGTAGTGTGTTGAGGGCATAATACGTGCGCCTGAGTTTTTAACCAGTTCGGAGATAGCCGATTACCTCCATTTTGCATATAGTATAATATAGAGTTGAGCAAAAATTAATTTATTTTGATCTCAATAGATAGCTTTAATGTCATATATATCTTGTAATACTTATTATTTGAATACATGCTATGAAGCATTTTAAAGGTTAGAGTCCAAAGAATATTCTATTTATTAAGAGTAGTTTTATTTTATAATCAGTCGTAATATTTGACAATGGAGATTTCCGAACGTTTTTTTTTCAACATGTTTTGCATTTTACTGAAAGTATATGCTCGTCAAAAAATTTATGGTGGTTATTGAGCTTAACTGAAGGACAGTGCTAGAATTGGTTCGCAAGTTTTAGCTCAGTGATATTGTGGCAAATGATACGTATCAACTAGGCAGGCCAATTATTCAAAAAGTCAAAGCGATTTTTCAATAAATTGTGGCAGATCATAAATTTCATCTCCAAACATCTATGTAGAGGATCTATGTATCGACTTATAAATAGTTTTGAACTATTTACATAAAACTAAATACCAAAAGAAGCTCAGTACTTGAGGGAATTAGAAGGAAAAAATTTAAAGCACCAAGTTTCCGAGGAATTTAGGAGTCGATTACGTTTTATAAAAGTGTATCACAAAAGACAATATCATGTGAAAACATTCGTTTTAGGAGCCCACAGAAGCTTTACAAATGTTAGCAATAGATTGACTCCAAGGAATAAAATACAGAGAGATTGGTGGGATTGTTAAGGAATCGTTTTGGACACTATACTGCCACCAATATAAGCGATGGAAGGGAAAGTTAGGAAAAGTATTTTACAACTTCATATGTTATATAATGTTTGTTTGATAAATATGTATCATACGTATTAAACATCCAATTTTCAACATAAAAAATTAATAAAACAGCCGTAACAAACAATTAGCATAATTTCTCCATTTTATCTCGAAAATTCTATATTAATTGTCATAAATTTGGTTCATATGTACTAGAATTATTTCATAATACTAAAAACGCTAAAAGGTGTTGCAACTTATTTAACAGAGTGAATAGTCAGGACATAAAGAAAATATATATCGGGATAATGCATTGGCGACGTTCATAACTTCTTAATTTATTTTATTTTTGTAATCATTAATCTTGGCATCGTCGTTATATAACAAGATAACATTATTCGTCAACTACTTAAACCTTAAAATATACATGTCAGTTATCTATCAAATACGGTTCACTGTACACAAAATTCTCTGAAAAAACTAATTTAGAAAATGTGGTATATAAATTCAGTGCCAAAAATATGCCATTTTCCTCTGAGAGAGGTAAATCAAGTTATTTACTCAAATTTAAAATTGGTCTAACTTTAGGATTCAGCTTTATATTATCCGCTCTCTTTGATTCCATCGTATCTCGAACAAGTGGTTATTTTAGAGACTGTGAGGGAATAAATTTTAAGCCCTGTGTTTTCTGAACTCTCACGTTTTCTCAAATTAGTTTAAAAAATCACTGAAAGAAAGTTATAAATATTGGAAAACAAAATCTGCAAAAGTTATTTCAATTAAATTTGAAATGTACTTGATACCTGTTTGCAAGGTCCCTAACTTCCTTTGTGCACTACTGAAAACTCAGACATGACTAAAGATTACAAACTTTATTTTCTATAAAGTAAAACTGTAATTTCCCCCTAAATAAATAGTCCATGGTACGTTCAAAACAAATATCCATGTAATATTTTATTTTTATTTTTTATTTTATTTTTTTTGGTTCCGTACCATTGTGATATACATATTGCTATCGTCCAAAACTTTTTGTAAGATTTTCAGGGGACATCGTCTATCATTTATAATAGTGTTAAAAACGCATTTTTTAACACTATAATTAATGTTAAATAAAAAAATACAAGAAGCAATCATTAATTTATTTTCACATATTTTAATTCAATGAAAACTTTTCTACTGGATATACTGAATTGATAAGTTTTAGAATTTTCAAAGTAACTAAGTAAAGTCCGAAAGTCTCATTAATAATTATTATAAATGTGTTATTTATTTTTCAATTAAACCTCCTTTTCAACTACAATCTACAGGTTGGCGACCTATACATGGCTCTATGGTATAGTTGTATTGTTTTCGTATATTTTAAAAACATCAGTTATTTCGTTATTTGTAACTTAACAGACGGTAATCTCTCCATCTGTAAAATTACCAAAATTGCTAAAAGAAGTGTAAATAACTACTCTCTTTTAAAAAAATTTTGTTTGCTACTATATACTTATTTGTATTTAAATACATTAATGATACTTGTAATATTATATTATTTCAGTAAATTACTTGATTTCTCATATAAAATCACAGTGATATAGAAAGTAATATTACTAAGTAATAATACTCAGTGATTAGTACATAATTTCGTTCATTGAAATTAATTATTTCAATCACAAAATGAAAAAAAAAAATTAATATATTAAAATTTTAGGATTTAGACAATGTCTTATTTTAAGGATGAAATCTAAACGTAAGATTTAAAAAAAAAAAAAAATGCAAACCAAAAAGTCGTTTAATAGGTATTTAATAATAAAAGTTATTGTTATTATGCTCTTTCCTTGCTGTGATACTTAATAGGTATGTTGCAGCTTTAAATAGTTGCTCAAATTTAGTTAATGATCTTTAGCATAACCACGTAGATTTTTTTTTCTTTAAACTATTGCTTTAAAATTTATTTTTGAATATTTGATTTAAGAACGTGCTAACACGTAATAAACAGATAGTTTAAAACATAATCCAGAAAAATTTTTCTTTTAGCCTCAACTAATATTACTGAAAAAATGTCGTATATTTGTATTTCAAGATATTTAAATCCACATTTTGCATGTTCTTAAGAGTAAAATACTATTTTATAACGACGCCACTCTTATGGAAAAACACAAAATAAGTTATTAAACCTAGAGTTTAGAGTAAGACTGATTTAGTTAATGAATCCTTAATTTTTTGTTACTTTGCATGATATGCCATGTAACTGCAGGGAATTTTTCCTGAAAATTTTTCAATTTGGTTAAATGTTAACGAGATGGTTAATATATTAGAATTTATTATTTTTTGGCATTACAATTCAAATTATTTTTATTATTTTTTTATAATTTTTTTATATTATACCTTCGGAATAGTTGATTTATATATGTAATGAGGTCCCTTAAAACGTTATAGTTTTGTTTTTTCTAAAATCAAGAAATAAATGCATGCCCAATACCATGGGCATAAGGTAGCCCATTGTCCCAAAAGTAGCCTCTTTACCCCATATAAGTCGAAGAAACTGCAATAAGTAGATTCCTTTTACTTGCCACTTTAAGATGGCGAAAGAAAAGAGATATTTGATCCGATAGGCACGAATGTTGCCGTCACCCCTATGAAGGTAATGACACTCAAGACTGGCTCTAGGCCGACTGCGTGGGAATGGGTGGGGGAGGCGCTCAACCGCCACAGATAATTCTTAAATATATTCCTTATTTAGTGGGTTTCCTACAAATAGACATCTTCTTTTTCTAGTCCACTAGTCGAGTGCGGACCTTCACCTCCGTTAGAATTCCATTCCATAAATCCCTGTCCAGAGCCTTGCGTCACCAGCAGGTCCTCAGCCAAGTCTTACGTCCGCGTTTTTCAGGGCGTCTTCTCTTATTTTTTATTCTCTTGCATAATTTGTTTGATCATCCTCTGATCTGCGAGTCGGCGCACATTTCCGAGCCTGAATAAGGATTCATGAAGTTAAATTTCAGTTGGCTCTTACTAAAGTTGTTATCGGAATAGCTTTTAAAAATAACATGACAATGATGTTTAAATATTAAATTTTCGGTCTATTATGTTTTACACATTTCTTCATTACACTAACTATAATAAAGATATTAACTATTATTCAATTTTTATCTCCTTCCTCTATATATCTTTCTTCTTTATCAAATTAAACAAAAACAATTTTTTAAATATATTTTCTTACAAAATAAGACAAAAATACTGACACAGAATGTAAATTGTAAAGTATAAAGGGCTCGCCGAATTATTTCATTTATGATTTTTAAATATCTTCTTCATTATAAAAGTTCGTCTTGCAGGAATTGCATAAGTAAAGCGGATACCTCAGTACCATAGTCAATGAATATTTGTATTTGAAATTATACATCATGTAAACCCCCACACTTTTATAATATACTTTTTATTAATTAAAAAAAACTTGTATTGAGTTTCATTGGATTGAACTTAATATTATGCCGGATGCAGCGAAAATACTGCTTATAGCCAAATTGCGCCGCGGGTTCAAATCCCGCCCAGGTCAATCTTTTATTTATAATATAGAAGCTTGTTCTGAGCCATGGGTGTTTAGAATGGGTTGGCAACCTGTAGATAGCCCCTCCCTCCAATGACCCTAAGTGGTTGTAAGGGAGGCTAACACAGCAATAAAAAAAAAACAAAAAAACTTTCAGTAGTCCGAAGTAAATGTTTTCGAAGTTTGACGACGGGTATATCCAATTTCCAGGAAATAAATATCTCATTTTTGATAATGATTATAGCTAAAATGAAATAACTAATGTACTTACGATCCTGACTCGTCCCGAATGAAGAAACCGCCTGGTCCTACGGACTTTGTGTTACCAGCATAGAAGTATGCAGCTAGAAAAGAAAAAATAGACACAAGTGTAAATAAATTATAATTATATAATGATGCACTTGATGAATTTAATGATGCACATTTGCATTTTACCCATCTTTTAAACCTTAAGTTCTTCTAGGAAATATATGTTTTGCTTTCAGAATTAAGTGTTACGTTTTCTTATTGTAACCATTTTGAAAAAAATCAAATGATTTATTAACTTTAGACAAAATTTCAAAACTATTTATGTTATATTCTCAGTGTTTCCGAACGTATTTTGATAGATGTGAGTTATACTTGCATATGACTATCCAAAGAAGTTATATTCTACTCATGACAATTTAGCATTCATAAGTTGATATAAATTTTTATATAATCAATATAAAACTTAGTGTATATTGTACGATGAAATTTTAATTATATGTTAATAAATTTTCTTAAATTAGCTTAGCGATTTTCGTTGAATGTCATTTTTTTTCCTTTGTAAACGGTTAAAGTGAGCATTGTTACATTAAATTAATATTTTAAAAGTTAATCATGAATATTCATTGAAATCTTAAAATCATTCTGATGGGCTATAAAATTCTCAATATAATATTTTATACTTCAATGGCTAATTTGTTCATATGGTGGCAGCTTCTTAACTTAAAGTGGCCAATTACTATATTATATAATTGTTACTTAATAAAAGTTAATTACTATTAAATGAGTTAAACCTACTGGAAAACACGTAACCTAACCTATAATTGTTATTATAGCCAGGAATTTATTGGCACCATTTGATATCAAAATTATCGGGGTAGGTATTTGGAGATAATTAACTCTAATGATGCATTTTCATCATAAAACACACACATATGGTTGTGACTCACGGTCATAACCTGCAAAAATTGACATACTGTTTAAAATTTGTAATATTTTTATAAAATAATAAGGTTTAGCCATATTTGGCTCGTATTAAATGAATAATGAATTAATTGGAGAAGGTTTTTGTTTTATTAAGGATTTAATGGTTATACTTCTAACGTTCATTTTCTTTTGTTTTCATTTAAAAATAAATGGAGTTCAGTTAATTAACAATCAGTCTTGCAAATAAAGTATTGTTGCAGATAAATAATACGCTATTACCTAAAATTGCTGTGTTTATAAATTTATTTTTGTCTGCAAACTATTTTTAATAGCAGATTCACTAATAAACAAAATCTGAATGAGATACTGACTATACTTGATAAATTCCTAGTCTTTTGCTTCTCATAGAATGGAGGTTGAACATCCCGTTCAACAGTTGCCTGGTAATATTACAAAAGTTCATATAAATAAATAAAGATATATATTTCTTTGATTCGTTCATTCTGAGAATTTTATTCAAATTTCGACAACAGAAAATATTTAAATTGTATTATTGCTGATAAGAAGTTTTGTTTCTGATTGATTTGATTAAAAAATTATACATTGAAAAAAAAAATCAGTAATTAACATACTAAGCAGCAGCAGCAGCTTGAACTAAGCAAATTTCTTAGAATAGTAATAATTATATGTTATCACTAAAAGTTTAAATATCAAATTTAGATTTTAATGTGTTGATTATTAAAAACATTTCTCATTATAAAAATGAAATTGAATATTTTTTTTGTCATAAACCGAGATTTGTTGCACAGATTAAAAATTGTGAGACCTAAGTCTTTTACGCAAATTTGGGGTTTCATTCAAATCACTTACCTAGAGAAGATATTTTCCGGCTTGTATCGACTATATTTATATAATAAATTTTTTGAGTTTCACCACGGTAAAATAATCGCTTTGGGGGACATAAAATCCAAATAAATCATTATTATAATTGTGGTACTGTAATCCCACATTTCATTATTAATTTCAATCGTACAGGGAGCTAGAATAAAAAACTCTCTACCTCAGCCGGTTTGTTTTTTCTAGCTCCCTGTACGATTGAAATTAATAAAATCCACATATTTTAAGTAACCATAATTTTAGTACAAAGTCAGTTGGATCGATATTATTTATCATTTATTGGAAAAATATTATATTATAATTTCTACACTATAATCATTTTTCTTTACAATGTTTTCAAAATATATTTATGAAAACTACCTCAATATATATTTATTTTGCTATGTTTTATGAGTTAATTTTAGTTTATCAACGAGCAGGTATTAGACTAGGCCTTTCTAAAAACACTCAATCTTAATTTATCTTCTTTTTTGTAAATTTAAATATTTCTGATGTCTTAATCTCATGGTTGATATTATTTTGTTGTCTGGAAACCCATACAAAGAATGATCATAGTTTAGGCCAGGGTAAAAAAAAATATATATATATATTTTTATGTTTAAATTAATATTTAGGATTTTCAGATAGCTGCAAGTTTGAGAGTACAAGTGTTGCACCTGAGAAAACAGCTAGAAAGCGTACTTACTCTTTTCCAACCAATAGTGAGTAGCATTTCATGTTGATTTATTAATCGATTTATCGTTTTCCACGTAAATATATACACATATTTAATAGTGTTACTCACCTGGTCCCTCTCCGTCGTAGGTGAAGTCCCTCACATGTAGAGTCCGAGCGTCGACGGCGTATACCTCTCCACTGACGCCGTGGTTCAGCCGTGAGAGAGGGCCGATGTACCGGCCGTAGTAACCCACCCCACCATCACTTCCTGCAACAATAAATACAATATTTTTTAAAATAATTAATCACACATTAGCGTATATCAAATCATTGATTAGCGTCATGTCTAAAGCCACGTGGAGCCATGACATCACATCGAGCTTGGCTCCAACGATAAAACCTCAGTGTCTTTGAGATGAACGAAAACGTAAGCCGGTATGAGTTTTTCGTGCACAAATTTAACTATTTTAAGTTAGAAATGTAACTTAAAGATGAGATTTTCTTTGTTCACTTAATGCAATAGATTAAATTTAATGTCTATGTTTGACAATGATTTGACTCCTTAAAAGACTGCATCTGCGAATATGCAAGCCAGCAGTTTATTGTACCTCGCTTGTGCCCTATTATATATATATATATATATATTATTTATAACTGCATCATTTGAAGATATCTTGATAATGCCAAAATATATTTTTAAAAATCGTTGATATGTAGAGCAAAAGTAGACTTTCTTGAATAGGAAACTTACGAAATCGAACATTTCTTTCGACACTCTCTTCAAATATAGTTGTTTATGGCCACAGTGTCATGAGAAACTAGGATAAGAATCCATGTAATCCAATTTAATTTAGTTGTTGATTTGATCATTAAATGATTTATATAATTAGAAATATAATTGTCTAAGAAATATTAGTAAGGAAGCTTGCATCAGAGGCACTTGATCACCTGCATCCATTGCAGGGAGTTAGTGAAAGTTGAGATGTGTCCACACTCCGTGATTTCTCTGCTGGTGTTCGCCAAGTCCAACATCCTCGTTCCGAAACTGCCATTGTCTTCTTGTGATAAGGAGCTCTTCGTTAGCACTTATCTTGGCGAATCTGACCCGAGATCCTGAGGAGATTCTTTTATGAACTTCTTCTCTTTCAAAGCAGCAGTGTGAGTGTGTGTGTGGAGTGACATCTTCACCTTGCAACAATGGCAAGGTGCAAAGCCTCAAAAAACGCCGTCGACTTCCCTCCGTAAATTCTATAAAATCGCCCAATTTTACTTAGGAACAGAAGGATTTTACTTTACTGTAATTGGCCAACTTTACTTAGTTGTCCATGGTTAAGAGAAAATGTTTTCACCAATTTCTCTCAAGTAACCCTAGCGATCCGTTTATGAACCAAGACAAAATTAAAAAAAAAAAAAAAATTCTTTAAATTTTAACCGATCCTAATAAGAAAAAGAAACTGAATGGATTTTTTTTTTCCCAAAATTTTACATATGCAATTCTAGCAGACCTTATTTTTTTTAGATTTTCTTTTGTAGGTTAAGCGGAGAAGTGATGAATTAAAGAAACGTTTTAAATGTTATGCTTCGCTTTTTGGTAGACCTAAAGCATTATTTTTATTGTAATTTCTAGTTTAAACTTTTCAATTATTTACACTCAAACAAAAGTTTCTAACGTAATTTTCTATCATCCCCTCAAATGTATCCATTTCTTTGGTTTTCCCCATTTTAAAAATAATAATGTATATCTTACAGAGTGTATTTACTATTAAATAAAATTTAGGCCCCTACAATTATTTTTAATTACAAAATTTTGACTAATAGCAATTTATCATTTATCTAATTTATTTATTATTTAACTAGGCCATTTTATAATTTAATTTTTTTTTATTCCTATTGCATTAAAAAAAAAGAAAAAAGAAAAGAAGAGTAATCACTAATGGCTCAGATATATTCTTTAGGTTTAAATGCAATATATTTATTGGTCAAAAATAATAAATTGTTTTTGTTGATAAATACAATTATTTGCATACAGCTTTATGCCATTATTGAATACTTGTATCACTAGAAAGTTTTCTAAATATTATTTTTTTGTGGTATTTAATCCCACGTAAAATTTTATAATTTTTAATGCAAAGGAACACAATAATAAATCTAATAAAAAAAAGTCCCAGCCAGGACACGAACCTGGATTCCCTGCTATCCGGGGCGGTACGTTTTCCACTTACGCTACCGAGACAAGTCTCATAAGTTATTAAAGTCCTCGCTCTCAATGTCAGCTCCTCTGAGCATAAGACGATATATTCATCTGCCTCGGAGGTTAGACTCTCGACACTAGTGCGGGGAATTTAAATACTTATCAGGCTTGTCCCGGTAGCATAAATGGTAAATGCACCGTCCTGGCTGGGACAGTTATATTTTTTATTCTGTTCCCTAGCACTAAAAATTGCTTGAAAGTTTCCATTTTTTTTTTAATCTGTGAATGCCAGTGAATATGTAATGCATATTTATACATGTTAGAGCATTAATAGATTAAAATGTCAACAATATGATTTTTTTTTTTTTTTTTTTTTTGTAAAATACCTACATGGG
Organism: Oncopeltus fasciatus; assembly: GCA_000696205.2. Taxonomy (NCBI): domain Eukaryota; kingdom Metazoa; phylum Arthropoda; class Insecta; order Hemiptera; family Lygaeidae; genus Oncopeltus; species Oncopeltus fasciatus. The sequence continues at coordinate 433,523 of KZ806879.1, forward strand.
CAATAACTAAATTTTTTCGGAATCCATTTACAAAGTATACCAATTCTGTCAAAGCATGAGATGAGGGCTAAACAGCTTGAAACATAACACTACAGATAACACTTTACCAGAGTGTTCTGAGGGGTAGTTACAGGAAGTAGGGGATGTCGAACAGCTGGGGTAAATGAGTCCCGAGCCTGAGGAAAGTGCAAGAAGACCCGCTAGGAGGTCTAGTTTCAGCGGCGCCTCTCTCGAGGGACGAAAATCCGGTCTTTCTGCCGTATCACCGGCTCAACTCCGTATTTATCTTCAGTTTTGCAGCAGCGAGGTAAGTGGGCTTCAGATCTCTCTGGCTTGTGTAGTGCTCGCTGCTCAGGTATATGCCAATGATATCCCATAATCAACTTGTCATGTGGCGAACGGTGGAATGAAGCGAATCTATATGGCTGACAGTAAGAAAAACAATAAAAACAGTTATTTAATTTTCGTTAAATCCCGAAACAGCTTTCTCCACAAAAATTAAGTCAAAGCGGAATTTTCATTGTAACGAACTAGACCCCATCTCGTTTACATAAGTCGTATTCAGATCCTGTATTTCAAGACTAGAAACTAATCATTTCTGACAATGAAAAATATATATTCACTATTTGAATTGCTAATAAGATCAAAATAGTAAATAAGTGAAAATATCAATTAACTTAAAAATAATGAGGAGAAAAACATAATATTATTTCATAAAGAAAAATATTTATAAGATGAGATAGCCTAAATTACTTCCATGTTTTGAAATTAAAAACATAATTTATTTTGTAAAAATATCTTAATTATGATTTTTTTTAAACTACAATACAAACTTTATATTATTAAAAAAAATATTTTTATTCCACAGACTGGAACACAAACGCCGTCGAAATATTTTAGGTTATTCACTTGTGCTCAATTTTTTTTTAATGGAATGATCTGGTTTGCTGGCCAGTGTTCTTAAATTAAATTTTATTAAAGAGAATTGATTTAAATAAAAAGAAATTGTCGACAAAATCCTGAAAAGAAGAAAATACGTCATGTATAATTTGTTATTTAACTTAGATTCCAATCTGGCAACGAAGGTTATGATTATTCAAGCAGAACTGAAGAGGAATATCTGTAACTGCCAAGTAAAATAAGCCCATGTGCACTCATATTCCATGGTAATATCATCTTTTTGTTTTAATGAAGTATTCACAGTTACATGGAAGGAGAGACGCGACTTATTCTCAAATAACGAGATTTTTTTCAAATTTGAATTTTTACTTATAAATACCTTAATATTATTTCTTAGGCACAGCTCAAACTGTAGATGAATAAAGTCCAATAAAAAATCAACAACTAGTTACGACTAACAGTGTTAGATCTAACCTGTGTGAGATTAAGCAGAAAAAAAAAGCGTCTAGAGATAAGTCCCAAATTCAATCAAAAAAAGTTTGTGAGAAAAAACGAAACACAGCATCCTATTAGTAGTGGACTATCTCTCTGAAACACACTTAATCAAATATAATGAGGGGAGGTTACAGTTTTTCTACATCAGTTCGATCACCACACTTTATTATTAGAAAATAGTATATTAAATTATTAAAGCAGTTTCAATAATAATGAAATAATGTAACTATCTGGTAATTAGAATAGCATTTATTATGAATTATTTACTGTAAATTTATTCAATCAGTAAACAGACTCCAGATTAACTAATTATTCAAATAGTGCCGGAAAAATATAAAATTGAGTAATGGAATATTCATAGGGAAAAATACTTCCTTAAAATGTTTGTATGTTAAGTTAGGGTTAGTTATAGTTTATTTCTTGTAATTGTACATTTCTTAAAACAATAAATTTCAATTAAAACTTGCAAATATTCATTAGTAATATGTCCTTTGTGTGTTTATGTTCAAAGTTTATTTGTTTATCCTTTCTAACATTACATTTGTACTGTTAGAGTTGTTTGCAATAGAATTTGCATGTTCAAGTGGACTCCTAGCACCTTGAGTCCCGTTAGCTTCAGTTTCTCCTTTAGCGCTACAGAGGGGTTGGATTTAATGAGGGAAGGTCGAGGAAGAAGCCACTTACCAGAGCAAAGGTTACTCTGGTGATTCAGGGCATTCCTATCAGAAGAGGAGTAGAAAAAAAGGAATAAAACCAAAGAACCCCTATTATTTACATGACTGGCTTGCATTATTATGCTAAGCAGGAGGGCGGGAAGAGGTTATGCGTGATGAACGAATCGTTTTCGATCGGAGCTCTTCCTGGACACTTTCCCGGCTCGAAAAGTTCAAGGGCGATGGGGGTGGTGTTGTAAGAGGCTTTTACTGGCACCGCAGTGGACTCCCAGCTGGCCATATCGGCAGTTACGTGTATTCTTTACTTTTAGTCCATATTCTTTCAGACATAATTTTTGTTATGCATTAATGTAGGGGCTGTGAAACTAAGCAGATTATGTTAATAGTTCCATGTTTCATGAAAATTGGACATAGATAAAACTAATTTTGTTTCTGTTAGTAATATAAGCAACATTATTATCTCATTGCAATTTCGAACGCCTCGTCAATGATAGCGAGAAATCGCTTTGAAAATTTTACTCATTGTAAATTTTTCTTTTCCTGTGTTCACTAAACTCTTTCTTCCACCAGTTTTTATTTATAATATATATCGCAGCCGCGAGTGTTTCATTTTATACATGGAACCATCCATTGATTTTATGACTCAGGGATCNCAATATATATATATATAAATCAAGAAGAGGTGGGATAGATGGAAAGTGTAGTGCACACACAAAAGGAAAAATCACAAGGAGTAAAATTTTCGGGGATCTCTTGCCCTTCTTCAGTGAGGAGTGAAGAGGGTCTCTCTTCACTCCTCACTGATGAATATATACTTTCTATATAAATTTATGTATGTATATAGTACAGAAACAGTCTCATTTTTTACATTCAGTATATAACTTATTTACTCCAGATTGATATTTTGTTCATAAAAAGATTATTTGGCACTTTCACGTAATAAGTTAAGAAAAACACTCTTTCTGGGTGGTCTGAGTTAAATTAATTCTTGAGTTAATTTGTTAAGCTAATTTTTGGAAAATTAATGCTCTGGGACATATGATATATGAAATCATATACTATTACACCTATAGATAAATCAGAAATTGATTAATTAGGAAAATATACCTATAAAATAAAAAAGAAATTTATGTTCAAATACATTAGAATAATTTTTTTAATCATTGATTAATTCATTTTCATTCTTTCATTAATGATTAATCGATGATTGAATTATGTAAATTTTATGATTCTCAATAAATAATGAAATTTTTATAATGGTTAATAATTTGCAAGGTCTGCATTGAGTAGTGATCATTCTCTCTGACCTAGATTACTACTGGTTCTCAAGATGACTGAAGTTCTTCTTAGAGAATCTCGAGAAGTTCTAAAGGTATTCAACACCTGACCTGATGAAACTGTAGCAGAACTATGTTCCCTGAAGACTTCTTCAGCAGGAATCACTTAATGTATACAAGACAGAACATAGTTTACATAGCATAAATTTAAGATTTAAGCCTTTCCGATGTAAGTCTCAACGAAAGCATGTCTTATCGCCATTAATTTCCAGCCCCGGATGAAGGAGGTGAACACAAATTCCCCAAGAAACAGGGTTCTCCAGTTAATAGTTGCATACTCCAGCAGCACTATTAGGACCGAGATTACTATAATTGCCGTCGCGTCCTAATTCTTCCATGAATAATATTTTTGCAGCAAATTTCAGATCAGCAGAGAAAACAGCTTTCTGACTGAAATATATAATTCTACGAGTAAGGGAATACAAGGGAAGGGGGGAGGATCTTAATATAAGTAAAATTTACCTAATTAAAAATTTTACTGAAGATTTTTTAAAATTTTTCTTAATTTGGACTCGGCAAAATTTACATAATTAATCGCTAATGATCTATTAATGATTTACTTTGAAAAATGTAGATAAAAGTATTAAATTATACTAAATAGTATCATTAAATAGTATTATGTACGATTTCAGGTATTGCTTCAAGAAATCAATACATAATAAAATAAATAATTTATTTTACGTTTTATCCCAATATATTAATCTGTATAAGTTTATATCACTAAAGGGGTCTTACACCGAAGTAAATAAGAAACCTTCGGATTTTTTTATATACCACACATATAAAGTTATTAAAAAGGAGTCATGAAGGAATTTATATTTTTACAAATCAGGTTAAGTCGCATCAAGGAATTAAATACGATGACGGAAAGGGAAGAGTTCAATATACATATATTAAATATCTCGATTAATAGTAATTATAAACTTCTTTATTTATCATTATCTCTATTAATTACAGATAATAGCAGGGTGAAAATAGGATAGGTATTAGACACGAGCAAGTTTTAAGGTGTTTGTGTACAATTCATTATTTTAAGGAGCGTGTACGAAGGGGGTAGGAAGGGGGTGGGCCATCTCCCTGAATAATGCCCAAGAAAAGCAAGAATGATTCAATAGCATTAATGGTAAGATGAGTATATAAAAAGTATTCAAATATGTATGGATGCTTATATAAATCAAGGTGGATAAACTAAGTTCTGCCAGGATAAATATGAAGAATACTGTAAGAAAAAGATGACGTAAGAAATATCAGGAACAACATGGAATAAGTTATTTCGAGAATAAGTTTAGGGCATCAAGTTTGATTATTTCGACTCTCTCACTAAAAATAAATCTGCAAATAATAAATAAAAAATACAGACCAATTATAGCTATTTATCATTTTTAAAGTATGTCCTTAGAATATTAAAATGTATTCTAATCTTCTATTTTAATCTTTGATTTCAGGCAAGTCCTCTACTTATTTCAGAGATTCTATGTCCTCAGAGCACTGATATTAAAAGATTCAGTTAGACAGATCCCTTCTTGTTATGGATAAATTTTTTATGTCTAAGGAATCAATTTATACCTAAATAATATCCTTCTTTCTTGAATATTCTTGAATAAACACATATAATTTCATTTTCTATGTCACGAAAAATCATTCTATTAAAATATTATAATTATTTATTAACTTTTTTTTTTTTTTTTTTTTTTTTTTTTTTTTNTTTTTTTTTTTTTTTGACAATGTCGTTCCTTCGAGCATAAGATGATGCATTCGTCTTTCTCGGAGATTAGTCTCTCGACACTAAAGCTGGGAATTTAATAACTTGTCTGGCTGTCTCGGTGGCGTAAATGGATAACGCGCTTGCCCGGATAGCAGGAGATCCAGGTTCGTGCCCTGGCTGGGACAGTTACATTTTTTAATCTAGTCCCTTGCATTTAATCGTTTTCTATAAAAATATTAAGTTACAGAAAAGCTGGATTCCGATTCACTAAATATAAATAATAAAGAAAATCGATAAAAAAAATATAGATTAATTTCTTATTTGATCAAATTACTCTTAATTGAACGTTAACATGAAATTATGGAGAAAAAAGAAGTAATTTGATTACTTCATTTATATTCATCTCATGGTGAAAACAGGCAACGCCACCAACAGTTCACTATACTCTTGTTCAAATTGTACAAATGCTTTCATCACGTTTCTATATATATATATATA